>JANQDE010000383.1:68258-80692 GCA_037157785.1 Cephalotes varians | reverse complement strand
GGCGCGTAGTTTGGATGTACTAGATTATAGTTTAATTTAAATAAAAATAGAATTATTATTGAGCATTGACACCTAGTTTTGACAGTATGTTGGCCGTGTTTTAAATTATTTGATGTTAAAATTTCGTTCTGCTTCGGGAGAACGAAAACTCTTGAACAGGATATTTAAAATAAAAATTCAGAAATCGACCAAAAAAAGTAGATTTGTGGTACCAATCAAATATAAGTTGCTCTTTATAATAAATAATTCGAGAAAATTAAGCAAAGTACCCTCCACCAATTTTCATCGTAAAATTTAATCTTGGATGGAAAGAATTAAAATTATGCAACAATTTATTAAGATACGTGTAAAATGTAATCAAGGCTATGTCATCCACATATCTAAAAATATCTATAAAATGAAGAAGTGAAGGAAAGATTTTTAAGAGTGTTAAATTCCAAATTTTGAAGGATCAAATCGGCTACAATAGGAGATAGAGGAGATCCTAAAGGAGCAACAAAGATTTGTCTATAAATCTTGTCGTTAAACTTGAAAAAGATAGAATTCAGTATAAAATCAATAGCATCCAAAAATTCATTTTTCGGTATTTTAGTGTGTCGTTCATTTATATTCCATTTGTTATTCAGTCAATAATTATGTTTATGGAGATGTTGAACAACGAAATCACGTCTCTAAAGAGACAGTGATCCTTCGGAATGCGCATATTTACAAGTTTGTTAATTACGTCAAAACTGTTTTTATAATTACAAATTATGTAACGATTTAACTTTCTCGATCGCTCAGATCGGCTCGCCGGAGTCAGGGTTCGAGAAAGGAAGAAACAATTTATTTAAAATGATAGAAAAATAAATAAATATTCTTTATTCAATATTAAATAAATAAATGAATGACAAAACAGTTTTTTTATTTTCTGTGGCGACAGTAAGAATAATATTCACTAATTTGAACAATGGATGGAACACGTGTTCCTCGGCATGTTTCTTATCAACGTAAATTAGATAGAATTAAATAGCCGGAGTTATAAACGATGATTTAAACGGAATAAACATATACTTAATCTAAATAAAAACAATTTTAATTAATTAATTATAGCTAACGCATAACTAAATCTATCGGGAATCCAACGGAGCGGAACTATCTTAAACCTAATCTATCTATCTTTAACCTATCTTAAGCTTAATGCAGGGTCTGGGCGCAAAGCGAATGACAAAAACCGAATGGGAGTGAATTATAGGAGTTGGATAAACAATTCTGGATTAGACGGATAGAGTCTGGATCCGCTAGATGCTTGAGGATTCTCTCAAGAACCAAGCGATACGCTCTGATTATGTATTTCTTGCCGCACAGATGTTCTTGCTCGCTTCGATTTTTAATTAAACCGGTCTGATAACTAATTTGATTATGAAGAACGTTACAATCGTGGATTTAGATTTCTCTGGTCAAAATAAAAAGTAAAATTAAAAGAAACCCCTTTTCGCAAAACGGAATTAAACACCTGGCATAAAAATCAAGAACGCCCAGTCAGGTGAGGAAACCGAGAATGCCCGGCACAGGAAAGAAAGCCGAGATACAAACACCCGATCTGGGTCAGAAGTTCCGAGTACAGCCAGAGTCGAGAACCAAATCTCCCTGTGGCTTGACGCGGAGCCCTATATAAACCCGGAAAAAGGCATGAACATCCCCTTACCAATCAGCAACTTAGTCAGGATTGCGAAAGAAAAGTAAAAGGCAAAAAAGGAGCCCAGTGAAAATGATAAAATATTAAGTTGGGGAAAAAGTTTCTTCGTATTTTAATGCCAATGTGAAACAAATTTTTTTTATATTTTAAATGAAGTTTATTAAATCAAATATGTGCCAATTTCTGCTACTTTTAAGGTAAAACCATAATCCCGTTACTTTTCTATCTATCTGCTCCAGAATTGTTTATCCAACTCCTATAATTCGCTGCCACTCGGTTTTTGTCGTTCGCTTTGCGCTCAGACCCTGCATTAAGCTTAAGATAGGTTAAAGATAGGGATAGATTAGGTTTAAGATAGTTCCGCTCCGTTGGATTCCCGATAGATTTAGTTATGCGTTAGCTATAACTTCTATGATTTCTGAGCGAAAAAGCGACAAGTGATTTTCACAGGCCTTTTTTAAAGTCAACTTTACACCATTAAGAGAGTTCTGTATAGATCAAAACAAATGGTAGTCTGATCGTGCAAAGTCAGGACTATAAGGTGGATGCATCAAAACTTTCCAAGTTCTTTCAATTTTTGACGGATCGCCAAATGTGTAGGGTCTGGCATTGTTGTAATGGAAGACGACGACTTTCCTGATTAATTCTGGTCGCTTTCTCTGGATTGCTTCGTGTAAGCTTTCCAATTATTGATAGTAGAAGTTATAATCAATCGATTGACTGGGCAGCAGCTCATAGTGAACGATTCCTTTCCCACTACACACAGCATTATTTTTCTTGGCGTCAATCCTGGCCTTGCCACCGTTTGCGGAGCTTCACCTTGCTTTGATCACGATCTTTTTCGTATATTATTGTCGTATGTGATTCATTTTTCATTACCCGTAATGAGCCGTTTCAAAAATAATTTGATTTCATTCCGTTTTAGCAATGATTCGCAGATGGAAATTCGGTACATTAAATTTTTCACTGTAAATCATGTGACACCCAAATATCGAGTTTTTTTTGTATCCTGCTTTCTTCAAATAATTTAAAATTGTTTTGTGGTAATGTTTAGTTCCTTATCATGACTGCTAATGTTTTGCTCAACTTTTTCTATGATTTTATCGACTTTTTCAGTGATTGGTCGACCAGAACGAGATGCATTTTTGACATCAAAATTTCCAGATTGAAAACGCTTGAACCAGCTTTGTGTCACACGTACTGATATTGCATCATGTCCACAAACATCACAAATTTTTTTAGCAGCTTGCATTCTTCCCTTGTTTGTAATAAAATTTCAAGATGTATCAAATTTCTTCTTTATTTTCACTCATTTTCAAGACGCAATAACTTTTGACTGAATAAACAAGTATTACAACTTTTTTTTTTTAATTACTCTATAATATGTTACCTTTTAAACACAAATATTGCCAGATCCGATTAATATTACCAGAGTTATGCGATCCTAAAGCCATCTACCGGGAGGATACGAAGAAACTTTTTCCCCAACCCAATATATATTTGCTTAATAGAAAAAGTAAATTTATCTTTATTTTATTAATTACGACTAATTTCACAGCCTTACTAAAACGCGATGTAAAATTGAACAATTGCTCATGGAATTCATAATAATTATCATTAAGAATTAATGCTGTTAAATTGACCTAAGATTACAACAATAAATTAGATTAGTTAATTGTTGATTTAGCTAATTAAATGGTTTAATTTCGTGAAACGATCAGGCTGGTAAATTAGTGATTAAACCGGGAAATTTTTAACGATTATTTGATCATATAAAAAAATTACTTTTACCAGCTCGATTACTAACTGTTAAATGAAAATGAACTACTCAATTAGCTAAATTAACGATTAATCTAGTTTATTGTTGTAATTTTAATAGGTCATTATTCTTACGTATATTTTAGACATAAGACAAATTATTGACTAAAAATGTTTTTATGCTAAATAACTACCTCCTTTGTTTATAAAAAAATACTTGTCTTCTGCAAATTATCTTTATTATAATTTATTTTTATATAATCATGTCAAAAATATTTAATTGAACATCTTTAATTTGCTATGTATAAATAAATTCTTAATAATAATGAATTCTTAATAATAATAAATTCTTTATACATTTAAATATCACATTAGACGAATATTATTTAACATTTATAGTTAAACATGGCCAGATATCGTCAGACCGGAAGTTTCCAATCAAACACAACCTCAGACTTATATCTGGACAGATACCATAACAGTAGACATTTAATTTGCGAATTGCAGACATATGAGATTTGAAAAATAACATAATTCGAAAAATAAATATTTATGAAATTATAATAAGAAGAACATTTTTTTTCGAAATTACTAGTTTAAGAAATTTTGTACTAATATGTTGCTTCATTTTATTAAATTTTTTATATTTGTTTAAAAATCTTTTAAAATTTAATGTTTATGAAATTAAGCAAAAGTGTTATGCAAAAGTGAACTATATTTGAATTAGGAAAAATTATAAAATATCACACTTATTACAAATAAAACGATTTAAAAATATATTACACGAAAAATAATCTATTACTAAAAATTATTAAAAATAAAATATTAAATATTAAAAAATATTACATAAGTATATATAGGTACAGATGCACGACACAATAAAAAAATATCAATACGATAACTATTGTATATAAATAAAGAACTATTATAAGTAATACAACAAAAACCATTTTATAGTTGTGTTAAAACTGGTACTTATTAAAATTTTTGTTGAATTTTTAACATACATAAGTATTAATTTAAACGTGATTGTGTTATTTGAATATTTTGTGTTAAATTGATATTCAACATTTTTTAGTGTTAAAATAACACAATTTATAAATAAGTAAAAAAATAAGTAAAATAACATAAAAATAATGAGTAATTATTGCAAAGTACATTTCACCGATCAAAGGTTTCGCTTTGAATTACAAAAAAAAAATGTTTTAGATAATGTTTTAGATAAAAGGGTTTAAATCTTTAAGATTTTGCACATACTATCGTTCCACTTACAGAATGTTTGCGTGATTTTAAATCTATTTGATCACCAATCTATTTATAAATTTGACTATCTTAGACACATTTCTGTGATAAAATTGCTTAAGATTGAACAGAACGATGCAAAACTTTAAATCAGTCACAAATAAAGAGTCTTGCAAAATTTCTAAATATTTATCTATATTTACAGCAACTTTTTTCACCAGACCAGATAAAAATAACATTGTGGTGGCTCTCGACAGGATGGATTACATTGTCAAAATGGAACAAAATCTTTCTCTCAACTTTCTACCAACACATATACATTATTTCAACGCAATCCTATTATTAAATTAATTGAAGATCACAAAAAAATTCTCAAACGGCTACAAAACGAATATATCAGGTTACACTCACACACATTTAAATACAACAAATGCTATTCTGCCAAAGATCTACGGTTTATCATAAAAATACATAAGACTGGATATCCTCTCAGAATTATAATTTCTTCTCGTCAGGCAATATGTTGCATAACTCAGCTATCATTTATAAAAAATATTGCGAGGAAGCTCATCTATATCAATTGTAAATATAGAACGATAGAACATTACAAGGTAATACAATATTAAGAAACAAATATTGTGAAAGAATAGCCAGAAATCGTTTTTAATATTCCAAAGAAAATTTACGTTAACTTACAGTACTATAAATATAAAATAATATGGGTTTTTCTGTTTCCTTCCTATGTCAATATAATATTAATAAAAATTATATCATATATTTACAAGAAAATTAACACATTTGTATATATTTATGGATTTATAACATTTTACATTCTTTCATGATTTTTTAAACCTGAGCAGATTTCGATACAATCGGTAAATAATTATATTTTGTCAGATCTGATTAAATTTACTCCAAATAGGGATAATTTGCAGATCTGGCCTGATAAACCAGATATGGCATTTAATTCTTTTTTCCAAAGTTATAAAGATGTGTAATTCAATACTGCTTTGTAAAGAAGATAATGTAAAGAAGATAATGTAATTCGAATTCGTAACTACGTCAAAGTGGCTACATTTTCAATCATTATTCGAGTTAATTATTTCAATGGCTACACGCAAGCAGCGCCAGCAATGTGCCAGTAAAAAATCACTCCCCGCGCGCCTAGTGATTATGATCGCTGAGCGGTCACATCTCGCCGCGCGCTTGCATGGTGATAGGCCGCACTTATTCGGCTATATCTTTAATAATTAATAACTCATCATCGCGAACTTTGCAAAATGGTACAGGATTTTTCTTAATTTAACTTGCTACCAGCCCACGAGAGATATTGTGTCCAATACCGGATATTCTGAATATGTACTTTGAAAATAAATTCTTCATTCGTAAATAAATATGTAATTTATAAACTAATACATATGTACGCACATAAATATATTCTTAAAAATTTTAATATTTTAATATTTTAATAATAATGCTAATTGAAGAGTTTGGTATAAAACAGATAAATCTTACACAAAAGAGGATTCAGCCGATCCTTAAAAATCTTGTTTCGTTTGATCCTTTCTACGTCACTTTCCGCGTCAATATTCAGCGTGGTTTCCCACTCGTAAGGATCAAACGTGCGATTTTTCTGTAAGTCCGAGATGTCATGTTCCACATTTCGCTTTTCCACATTATCATACGAAGAGTTCCGATCGTATAATGATTCACATGTGTCTGACAGCTTCAGCAGTTCCGGATATCTATATATAAGAAAATATTTAATATTAAGACTAATTCTTGATTATATTCAAACATTCTTTATTAATTTAGTAATTTATAATTATTAAAAAATTATAATTGGATAATTTTTATTTTTTATTGTTATGTTATCATAAATATTAGATGTTTTGGTTAGTTTTGATTTTTACAAAAATATATATTTATTTTACGAGAGATTAAATTATATTTTATTCAAAATATTTTCCACCGCTATAACTTCTTCTCACTTTTCTGACAATAAGTGAATTCTGCGATAAAAAAATTTTTGTCCTTCAAAGCAGTTCATTCTATAGTAAACCCTCAAACCTAATATTTGTACAGAATATTCGAAAAGAATTGGACCCCTCTAATGATCTTTAAAAGTACGCACTTTCTAAGAAAATGACCCAAATAAAAGTTGTAGGAGTCTTGAAGGACTATCTTTGACTTTGAACTTGACCTCTTGACTTGAGGATCATCAACATTGAATTTTTTAATGAAAACCCTCTTTTTTGATCCCGAATTTAAAAAGGGCGGGAAATCACCCATATAATTTAGGCCATTTTTTTGTTCTTTGATGTGGATCATCTCAGTCTTTTCTGGTAATTAGGTTCACAATCCAAAATCATGACATTATTCCAATCAAAGACATGACCCACACTCTTGGTATGTTCCGAGATTACTGAATGCTTTGATCAAGCTTGATGTTATTTCTATGCTCCCTTAGGCGTGTTCTCAGTTGTCTCTTGGTTTGGTCCACATACGATGCATCACAATTTTTACAACAGATTTTGTATATTACATTGTTGTTTGTTGACGATTGTTCTTTGTCCTTATGTGTTTTGACAAACATATTTAATTTGTTCAAACAACGATAGCCAATTGTGTATTCTGATTTGGAGACCACAGAAGAAACCATTTCAGATATCCGTTTGATGTAAGGGAAAACTATAACTTTTTTGTCATTAGCGGAGTTACTAACGATATTATCATTCGGAGGTGTGGTCAATGGATTATTTAAGAAATTGTTATCAAACAGTTTTTTTAATCTGCGGTTGATCGTATTGAAAATTAATTTTAAAGGATAATCGTTGTCAATAAGTAGTTGAATGCATAATTTTATATTTTTATGATGGAATGACGGATGTGATAAAAGTATCGCGTGGTCTATGAGACATACATGGTTCCTATTTTATGACATATTAAGTGGTGAGAATAAAATGATAAAAACCGGCCTGAGAAATTATTTTTGTGGAACCAATCAATTATAATAGTGTTATTTTTCACAATTAACAAAAGATCTAAAAAACTGAGACAACGATCATTCTCCCTTTCCATGGTAAATTTGATTCTCTGGTGGTAATTATTAAATGCTTCTAGGATATAACTAACATTAGTATCTTGTGTCGCAAATACAATGTCATCAACATAACGATAATAAAAGAGCAATTGATACTATTCAGAACATTATTCTCAAGATCTTGTATTACTATATCTGCTATTTCGACATCTTGAACGTACTTGCTAACTCTGAAAGTAAACAGAACACATCTGTATTCTTAATTTTGTTATGCTATGCTCTCTTCTCTGATATCGCATAGTCATATTTTAATAACCGACACGCAAAGACGCTTTGTCCAACGCCGGACAATTATTTCAATTTTAACGTTACTTGACTTTCCCATATCACGTAAGTTCTTAGCTAAGTGTACCATGACTTTTCAATATTAACAGTTTCTCTTTTGCTTAGGTATTGATTCTCTTTTAATTTTTGACTTGACACAATTTTCGCTTAAGAACGATAAATTTCACTCATGGACCGAACATATTGTAATTTGAAGGACCTGATTACGACGAACAACACATCGTGACTTCAATCGGTTCTATTTTTTGAGTTTTTTAATTTTAATTTCTGACCACAAATCTATATTAATGCGTAACATGTTTTCTAACGGACATGTTCATCCTTGGCACATTTTTTGTTCGGCCTTAGGTATAGTTAAATGACTCTACGCGTTTCATTTTTATATTTATTTTCATTTTTATTGTCATTGTTTATTTATTCATCTTGATTGATCTCTGGTTTTTTGTAACATCAATTTATTAAATTATGTTTGTAATATCGCCGCTTTAGCACTCTTTATATATTTAAATTAATTGTTATTATATGAGTTGAAAAAGATTAAGTAAGTCGAAACGTCCTTACATTGTTATATTAATAAAACAACTTTAATGTTACATCTTTCCTTATGCTCGTCTTAGACCGCTATTCTTTAGATATTTTGCTGTGCAAACATCGAGCGAACAAAATAAGATTTCTTTTTCTTTTTATATTGGATGTAAAATTTTTTGGCCTTTTCAAATGACCCCTTTCCGGGGTCAAAAAAGGGCGTTTTCATTTAAAAATTTAATGTTGACCTTCAGATGACCCTCAAAGTCAAGCTCAAGGTCACCAAAAGATAGTCCTTCATGACTCCTACAACTTTTGTTCGGTACTTTTGTAGATCATAGGAGGGTCCCATTCTTTTATATTCTGAATACTCTATATAAAACAATTAAAATCACGATAAATACAAGATAACTTGTAGCGATATAATAGGAAAAAGTGAAATTTTAATAATAAGTTTTTGTAGTGTTTTAAGATGTTTATTAGCATCATTATGATTAAATTAAATATTAATTATAATTCCAGCTTCATTTTAAGATGGCGCGTTCAAGACTGACAATAATCGATGCGCAATTTGTAGAACCGAAAAATGTAATATTTAAAATTTACATAAAAATATTACTATTATTAGCATTAAGGGCCCTTAATAAAATCTCAAAAGGTTTTGTCAGATTCTGACCGTAGAAAAAGTTATTTATGATCAAATTAAGTGATGCATAAAGGGTAAGCCTAAATCAGAGCTGTGAGATGTTAGTACGTGAAAGAAGACAAACTCTCAGAATTTCAGAAGAACAGGAAAGATGTTTGTATCAGCCCAGGGATAGTTGATTGAAAGTAGAAACTGAATCTTTTTTATGTTGCTTTGAACATATTATCAAACTTTAAACGCATTTTTCCCGAAACCATGTTTTTGAAATCACAGTTGTACAAAACTCCCACACTAATAATCCGATTGACTTGAAATTTGATATGCATGTTAGAATTAGTGTAAATAAAGTATTGCTACTGCATGAATTAAGGGTTTTATAATAACTTGAGTTTTTTAATTTACAATAAGAAATCACAAAAATTTCAGCGAAAAATAATTTTTATCTTTACAATGTCATTTAGTGAAAAATTTTTTATTTTTTTTAACATAGTTAAAAACTCATCACTAATCGTAAAAAATTTTCTGTTCTAGCTTTATTGGATAACAAATTTTATAGATCCGACAGCTGAGACCCCGGAAATTTTGGTATCACTGTACTACCTTGAATACCATCTATGTTATAACATAACATTTAAGCGACAAATACGTAAAACTTATGTTAAAATGTCAGTAAAAAAGACTTCACACTATTACACTTTGATTTCATCGTTTATCTACAAATCACTTTTGAAAAACACTCAATTTTATGTTCTCGGACAGAGAAGAGCCTCTAAGAGTCAGCCCTCATCATATAGGATGATTCTCTATTTATTTGGATTAGTTATATATCGATCTAGTTTCACTTTTATTATTGAAATTTTAATGTAAAAGAAAAAATATGTTCGAAAATGTAAAATATAATGTCTTTATATAGTGTTGTAATGAAATGTTTATTTGTTCATGTTAGAAAACTCACCGTTGCAAGATAATATTCTGAACAGTCAAGGTATTTTCAGCAATGTTTCTATTACATTCCTCATCATTTAGAAATTTCCTTGCTATATTGTCGCAATCGTAATCGGCATTATAGTCCAATTCACATTCTGGCTCTTCAATCTCATTACCTAAATAATTAAAAATTGATCATAATGTATCCAAAATTTACTTAAAATAACCATTTAATAAATATATAAATTTTTTAATAGATTGATATTCTAAACATTATTTTTTATTTCCAAGCTTGACCACTGATAATCTTTTTATGTAAATTGTGTGTGTGTGTGTGTGTGTGCGTGCGCGTGTGCGTGTGCGTGTGTGTGTGTGTGTGTGTGTGTACAGGTGAATTTTAATAAGTGGATCAACGTTTTACCGAGATGAGTTATCGACTGCAACTGTAATCAACTAAACGTTCCATAGATGACAGCTGCTTCGGTCGATCGTGCGTACTGAATGTCCGAGTGTAATGTACAGTCAAGTTCTAAAGTATGAATTAAATGGGATATATTTTATAGAAGTTATGCATGCTTACTTAATATATTTAACTCTTATATATTTAACTCTTTTCTTAAACGCGGTTTATTTTTGCGCGTTTTTATTTTTATACAGCTTTCTTTACACATTCTTAACAAATTAAAAAGAAATTCTTTTTACGTGATTTTTTATTATGCGGAACACATCTATCACGTAAAAAGAAAATTAGATGTAAAATGTTATTCTTATAGAATACTATAAATGCTGTAGAGTGCAAAAAATACTATTTTATTAATAATACTTTATAAATATAATTTTTATAGAATAATCAATTTATTGTATTTTTCTATAAAAAGCGATATTCCACTGAATTCTTTACACATAAAAACAATAAATATTATAAATAACGTGGACTTCCACACCATCCTCGCAAAAAAATAGGTCAAAAATGTGAATATGGTTTTAACCCTTTAACGGGCGGTGGGAAGTATTCTTCCCACCTCAACTTTTTCGATTTTTGGGTTGTTACTCAGATCTATAACATCCTATCATGGTGGAAGAACTTTTTCCGTACTTTTTAATGATATATTTATATATTTTATTATGAATTTTATATTAATTATGCAATTTGCAATTGTTATTAAATGAACAATTACGAAAAACGCTCTTTTTTCACTGTAAATTCGTTCTAAAAGTCTGTTGGATATAAAACAACTTTTAAACCATCGGTTTAGGTTCCAGAGATGGTAAACCAAGCCTCTAAAGGTAGAAATTGCGAAATGCATATTGTTATTATTTTTTATTTAGCAAAATATATTGTAAAAATACGACTTTTTCGAGTTTTTTAGTATAATTTAGGTTTATAAAATAGTATCAATGTTGAGTAAAGTTATTTTTACTAAATTAAAAAATATAGATCTAGATTAAGAATAGATTATAAAGTATAGATCTAGGTTGTATTATATACCACCTAGAAAATTCAATAATTTTTTTCTCTGAAACAAAGCGTTTTCACAAAAAATCACTAGAGACATTTTTTATTTTAAATTTAGTATAGAATACGCTGATATTTTTTATATTTTAAAATTCTAAAACTTTGAGATCAACATACGCCATTTTGAATCCACCATCTTGAATTTTTAAATTCTGACTTTTGATTCATAATCAGCGACCCCAAAAACATATGAATATCATTAGAATCTTTTCGTATAGTTGCCAGAAAAAATGTGCTAAAAGGATTAAGCGAAGATCTACTTTAAAAAAACCTAATGCGCCGAAAGTGGAACCTCAAGAGTGATGTAGACAGCATTTATAGTATTCTATAAGAATAGCATTTTACATCTAATTTTCTTTTTACGCGATAGATATATTCCGCATAATAAGAAATCGCGTAAAAAAAATTTCATTTTTAATTTGTTAAGAATGCGTAAGAAAAGTTGTATAAAAATAAAAACGCGCAAAAATAAACCGCATTTAAGAAAAGAGTTAATATATTAATTAAGCATGCATAGCTTCTATAAAATGATACATGTCATTTAATTCATACTTTAGAACTTGACTGTACATTACACTCGGGCATTCAGTACGCACGGTCGACCCAAACAGCTGTAATCTATGGAATGTTTAGTTGATTATAGTTGCAGTCGATAACTCATCTCCTATGATAAAACATTGATCCACTTATTAAAATTCACCCTATATACATATATATATATATATATATATATATATATATATATATATATATA
>JANQDE010000383.1:49534-67033 GCA_037157785.1 Cephalotes varians | reverse complement strand
AATTTGTATGTGTGTATATAAAGAGAAAAATGTTAATTAAATATTAATTGTTTCAAGTAAAATATTGAGTGTATTTTAAGACTATTATAAAAAAAAATATCCTTTTTAAAGAAGGAAAGTTCTTCAATTTCAAAGAAAATTCTTTGTCAAACATAACTGTTACTAAAAGAAAAAAATAAATTGAGTAATCGCTTTTGTATGCAGTAGAATTGATATTTTCTGTGCATGCATGTATGCATGTATGCATGTACGCATGTACACACATACATATACGCATACATACACATAAAATATTTTTCTGTGCCATTAGAAAATTTTATTTTGTGATAAAGAGAAGGCGAGAAACTATCATAGCTCGGAACGGGGATCCAACGTTGTGCGCCGCTCGTGCGTAGCCATTGCTTGTAATAAACAACTCCCCGCGCGCCTCGTTGGCAGAGCGGCCGCATCTCGTCGCGCGCTTGCATTTGCCGATGGGCCGGCCGAACATGCCTCTTTTCGGCAATCTTCAAAAATTAATATTTCGTTAATTATTACGAAATTTGCAAAATGGTAGAGGACTTTTCTACTCAGTTTAACGTCCTCTATCTGCACACAAGGGCTTGGGCGGGTAGTCCCTGACACCCTGTATATATGTATATTATTATATGGTATTAAAAATTTGAATTGATATTAAAAATTTGAAGAATAAACACAGAATACGTAATTGTTCAGAAATATTTATAAAAATATATAGTATTTTATCTTTTTTGATCATTGCTATTTAATTCAATTTATAATACGCTTAAGAAATATTATGACCTTTCGAGTATTGTACACTTTCTATAACATATAGAATTGTTCTATATTAGAACGTAGTAGGACGTAATAAAACATAGGAGAACTATAGTAGAATAGTATAGTTTTATTAGAACGTACCAATAAACTCCCAGCTAGAATCCACAGCCCAAGAAGTGTCATTAAACACCTTGGACCTGATCTTCGGTGGTTGGACAGGTTTTGCCCGAGGAATCTTTTTTGTTTCTTTAGTTTGAGAGAATCTTTTCACTAGATTGTCAACTGACGATGAAATTAATGGCGTCTTATCCTCTGTCTCTTCGTCCCAGCAATCAATAGGATGCAATTGATTAGCATTATTCTCTGTTGGAGTTTGTAACCAACCTGGTTCGCTGTGTCGGTACTTATTCTTTGCTGAATTATTTTTGATTGGTCGTCTTCTTGGAATTATACTGATGTTTTGAACAATGGCATCAGCTGGTTCCGCGTAGAAAGGACTGCACTGTTTAGATTCAGGAGTCTGAGGACTGTTGCTCTCTGACTTTACCAAAACAAGGCCTAATTTGTTTCTCGGGGGCGTCAGCGTGTTAGGGCTATTTAATGAGTTGACACTGCCTGCGCGAAAAAGATTTCTAATTTCAAAATCTTTTTAAAAAAATCTAAGTAAAATAATTTTTAATTTAAAAAATTGTTAATTTTAAAAAAAGTTCAATGATTGAAAATAAAAAAAAAAGAAATTACTATGCATTGTAATAATTAAAATAAACTACTAATTTAAAATTTAATGCAATATTTTACGTAATATCTGTTATTCTTTTATCATTAATAAAATTCAAGACTAATATAATAAATAATATTAAATGTACAAATAATCCAATTTTTTTAAGCCGTTAAAAAATTAATTTAAAGTTAATTTTCCCATTTTTTTGCGGTTGTATAATGCTGACATATAACTATTAAAAATGGTACCTAGTTTGACAAAAGGCCCAACATAACTTTAAAATTATTCAATTTAGTAGCGTCAAATATAGCAAGAAAGATAGTGGTGTGAAGAATAAGGTGTATATCCGACACTGTATTCTTTACAAATTCCACAACAAGGAAAAAATGCTGTGAAAGCATGCGAATCGATTTCTTTTCTCGGTGAAAGTATTATGTGTGCGTATTTTGGTTTAAAAGCGGTTATTTCTGTTTAATCGACAAACAATGCTTTGGAGGCTCTTAGAAATGCGACAATGATCACTTGGAGCAACTGTTTGCTGAGAATTCGGTACAAACGCAAAAAGAGTTTGCAGAGCAATTGAGAATAACGCAACAAATCATATCCAAACGTCTCACTTGAAGCCAACAAAAATCGAGTGGCAGCGTGTCTTTCTTTTCTCAATAACCAGCGTAGAAAATCTTTCTTTTTGAAAATCGTTTCGTTATGACAATCCGAAACGCAAAAAGTCATGGGTAAATCTCGACAAACAAATCTCGCGAAACCCAAACGCTTCAGAGAGAAGATTTCCACATTTGATGAGATATCAAGAGCATGATTTATTATAAGCTGCCGTGATTTATTATAAGCTGGAGTAAACAGTTACTGCGGACTTGTATCAGAGTTAATTAATCTGCTTGAGAGAAATTTGAATGAAAACACCTCTATACTAATAAAAGAGAAATTGCTGTATATCAGACCACACATTGCTTCTAAAACAAAAGACATCATAATGAAACTTGATTGGGATATTACAACACCCGCCAGATATAACTTCTTTGACTACTTGTTCCGGTCGATGCAATACGCCTTGTCTGATACACTTCCAAACCAGAGGTTTGTCCGGAGGTGGATGAAATCCGGCTTTATCGTGTCCAAAGATACAGCATTTTTTCGAGATGGAATTCATAAGTTGCCCGAAAGTTGATTTAAAGTTTATAGAAAGCAACAGCGAATATTTTGATTAAAAAATTTGTTTTACTTTCTTTTAAAATATAAATCTTGAATTTAACCAAAAACTTTAGATTATTCATTTGTACATCTACAAATCGACATCTATAAATCATTCATTCAATTATTTATTATTTGTACATCTAATAAAAATAAATAAAATTCTTTTTACTTTTATAACAATAGTTCATCAATTATAAATTTTATTAATCTAACAGATCTAACTAATAAAATTTTTGTGTAATTATAAACTCTTTTTTCACATTGACTTTAATATTAAGCTACTGTTTTTTACAATAATATTTCATATAACAATCTAATAGATTCTTACAAACTCTAGATAATAGATCGGGCTTTTTTCCGATACTAATCTCTTCTGGCGAGCTCTGATCAGGATTTTTCATGTCCGGAACAGGTTTAAAACTACTAAATTCCGGACTCATCATTTCTTTGTATCCCATTTTATCGTTTTTTAGAATAAATTTATCGTTTTTCAGAATCATCTGTTCTCCTACTCGCAACCTTTCATTGACGATACTTTTTTCTAATTCTTTGGGACTCATGAGACGATCGTTAGAATTTTTCATACAATCCTGTGGAATGCAAGTGTTATCGTTCAACTTGTCGACTTTCCAAGTCGATTGTGTCGATTGGTCAGTTGTGTTCCAAATATCTTCGTAATCAGAAATTTTATCGGCTGGCGAACTGCGATAATATGAATCCAAAATGTCCGATTCTTGATAGTGTTGGGAGTTTTTTCGGTTTTCGCGATCGCGCCGTTTTTTTGATTTACTGATGCTACAAGAAGTATTTGGAGAGAGTATGTTAGGTATTTTTGGGATCAGCTTTAAGGTAGGAGATAAAATCGGCGTAGTAGATGAAAGAGGTGATTTGATGGAAAAATTGGAATTAAGAGATTTATTAGATTGAGGACTTAACAGTGACGTATTAGAATCCGACGGTGTGTTTTGCTGTTGGTAAACAGAGAAAAAAAATATTGAAAAGTTACTGATTATTTCAATAGCAATAAAAATAAATGATTTACATAATAAACGATAAATATTTTAATAAGAAATTCTTTGCAAGATTTTAAGACGAAAATTTTAATACAAAAATATCGAGGTCATAATAATTCTCAAATGAGAAAAGTTTAAAGATTACGAAAGATTACGAATAAGGTGAAAATTTCGCGCGTTCAGAAACAATAAAATGTTCAGTAATAAGGAATTCCTTTCCATGAATGCTTTTGACAGTAATGAAATTATCGTACATACGCAATAAGAATTTTATGAAGATAGATAGATTATTTCTGCGTAATTTTGTTATAAAAATAGTTTTTATTCAATACTTAATATAGGATATTAACATGTCAGCTATCAAAATGTCAACATTTATTTGATTCATAAGCCTTAGCATTAAAACATTCCTTGACTATTAGAGATTGGATGTCATTAATAGAATACCTACATATATACGCATATTGATTACACAGGCACACAAAAAATGTCATGTACTTTGAACTAGACCAACATTTTCCTATGTATTTTGACCCCCTGAATCCGAATCCGAGATCAGAATTTTTTCTACACCCTAGGTTTTTTGTAAATTAGTATTTTATAGTTAAAAATTGATTTTTGAATAAATCACTACTACGGAGGGAGAATAAAGTCTGGTTTTCGAAAAAAAAACTCTAGGGCTATATTTTTTGATTGACAACAATGAAAGTAAGCGTGAAAAAATTTGAAATGTCGAAAAAAATGTATCAATATATAGTTATATGACCTACAAGTCCCAAAATCCCGTAAAACCCTTAACCCTCCCAACACTATTAAAATCTTATTGTTAGATGCATGTCGGAAACCAAGAAGCCTCGCATTCCGTAACGATATCTTGTATTTTCATGTAAAAAGCATCTGGATTGTTTCAAATTTGATCCGTGTCAGATCTTGAAAAATTGGGCCCTAAATCATGAGTCTCAAATTAAAAAATTCAAAAAAAATTGCACATAAAAAATACCAGTGAATTAAACATAAAATTAAACGTAAAAAAGGTACTGTAATTTTTTCATTAGTCGCTTTCAAAATAAATTTCATGAAACTTTCAAAATTTTAAAGTTTTAAAAGGTTAAAGTCTAACACTTTTCTATAGTAAAAGGCTTTACGTATTGTATATTACTCGAAGTATAAGGTCTTGAAGCTAACGTCTATGGCATTTTTGTCTATTCTTATAAAATTGGTTTTTGTTTGTTAACTCATAAAGAAAGTATTTATATTGGGCTTGCTAGTAATTAAAAAAATTTAGTTTGGTTTGAGAAGAAGAACAGTATGAAGATTTTAAACTTAGTGTTGTAAAAAACTGAAAGTATTTGTTAAATTAGTTTAAACATCTCGTTTTCTTTTATATCGAACTCTTTTTTCTTCAAAAGATCTGTGCAATGGTCACTGGTATTTTTAATTTACAATTTTTTTTTTAATTTTTCAAATTGGGACTCATGACTTAAGGCCCAATTTTTTAAGATCTAACACGGAACAAATTTGAAACAATCCAGTTATTTTATACATGAAAATACAATATTTCGTTATAGAATGCAAAGCTTCTTGGTTCCCGACATGCATGTAAGATTTTAACGGGTTTTAGATGATTTTGAGACTTGTAGGCTATATAACTATATACTGATACTTTTTTTTCGACATTTTAAATTTTTTCACGATATTTTTACTGTTGTCAATCAAAAAATATAGCCCTAGAGTTTTTTTTCGAAAACCAGACTTTATTTTACTTCCCTAGTAGTGATTTATTCAAAAATCATCGATTTTTAACTATAAAATGCAAATTTGCAGAAATACCTAGGGTGTAGAAAAAATTCTGACCTTGGATTCGGATTCAGAGAGTCAAAATACATAAGGAAATGTTAGTCTGATTCAAAGTACATGACACTTTTTTTTTGCCTGTGTTATTTATTCAATTTCTAAGATAAAAAGTTAAAAATATGCAAAAATATGTAAAAAATACATATAAAATAAATTTAAAAAAATTTATTTAAAAAATTTGTCATGAATTTTAAAGAAGTACTTCTGTTTATATTCTGTTTCTGTTTATTTCATTAATTCTTGATTTAACTCTTGAGATCCTACTTTTGAATTTCTAAGGTCTTATCGCAGTTTGAAAAAAAAATATTGACATGTATTATAATTGAATAAATAATCAATATATGCATATTCTACATATCTATTCTCTAGTAGTTTGGTTGAGAAAAAAATGTTCTTATCAACCAAAAACTCATCATATGAACCAAATAAATATGATATTTTAAAATATCAATATCATATTGAATAGAAACTTTTATAATAAATTTATTACGCAGAAACAGTTTCTTTATAAAATTCTTATTGCGTATTGGTATGATAATTTTATTACTGTTAAAAAACGTTCATAGAAACATCTTTATCACTGAACATGTTGACATCTCTGAGCGCGCGAAATTTTCGTATTATTAATTTTTAAATTTTTCTTCCCATTTAAAAGCTATTATAGTCTCGACATTTTCGTATTAAAAAATTTTCATCTTAAAATATTAGAAAGAATTAAAATATTTATCGTCAGTTTAGTATGTATAGGATGTCCGATTTTAACATTTGCATCGAAATATCTCGTAAAATATAAAAGATACTGGAAAATGTTTTGAATAAAAGTTTTATTACTTCGAGGGAGACATAAAAAAGGACTATTGGTTTGACCTTGGGTGGCGTTGTTAAGTTCAGGACAAGGTCACTTTGAATTTTTTAAATGAAATCTCCCATTTTTCAATACATATTCTTGTAGCTTGAAAGCTTTTCAAAACACTATAATAAAATATTTTTTCATTAAGTACTTTTCGAGTTATAAGGCTTGAAAGTTATAATACCGTCGCATTACCCAAGATGTACCATGCGGAGATTGTCCAGACAAATTTACACTTCTTTTGTATTCAGAGAAATTGGAGATTGATCCAGCCAATGAAAGTAAAATTGGTGATTGACTCAGCCAATGTAGGCTGTCAGAGTTATTAATAGTGAAGTATTATAAAATCCTTACTAAAAAGAATAATAGTTTTTCCTAATTACTAAGTTTGTTTAGAGTAAACACTTAAAAAGTACATTTTATGTAAGATAGAGCGAGGCTTTTTTGTCCGTGAGACAACTCCGGTCAGCGATAGTATTTATATTTCTAAACAGCGCAAATTCAATATTTGAAAGTCATGTTTACACTTTGAAGAATCAGTCGTGTCCGTACATATTTGCTGCCAGAGTTGAAATTTTTGTGAGTAAAGAGTAGTAGATAGTAGTAATAGAAAGTAGAGATTAGAAAGCATCGTTAGTCAACTTTGATTAAACTTAAATTCAGTGATGTATCTGTCCTCACAAAATGTCAAATTATCCAAACGAAGTAGTTGACATTCTTCTCATTCTTGCTGAATGTCATAGAAACTACAGAGAGAGACGTGTGGCACGCGTCTATGCTCAACGATATCCTGATCGCCGGCATCCGGTTAATCGGCCAATCCGCAATATTGAAATAAGATCTTGCAGGAATCTATTCCATTGCCAAAGACAGAGAAACAGACTTCAAAACATTAATGATCCTAGAGTTCTCACAATATTGGGATTGATCCATATCACACATCCACGTATTAGTATTCGTTAAGCAAAACGTCAAATTGGAATTCCAAGAGCTATTACTCATCGATTATTACAATCAGTTCGACATCGTTCTTATCACATAAATCTTGTGCAAGAAATTAAGCACAGACGGCCACAGAATGCGAACACAATTTTGTACATGGGCACTTGGTGTACTAGAACAAAATACAGAATTTTTTTTGAATGTCCTGTTTTGAGATGAAGCAACATTCCAATGCAATATAGCAACATAGTAATGGATAGTAGAATCTGAATAAATATAATTGTCACTATTGATCACCAGTGAATCCTCATTGGTATCGACAAGTACTTTACTAGCATCGTTGGACTCTTTATGTTTGGTGAGAATATGAAAATGGTGAAATCATCGGACCTCATTTTTTTGAACATACCGTCTCCGGTGCAACTTATTTAATAGTTTCTTCAGTACCATTTGCCAGAATATCTTTCAGAGAACATTCCGTTAAATATCCGCCAGAGATGTCGGTTTCAGCATGATGATGCTTCAGATTATTTTTATCATGATGTTAGGACTCTCTTAGACGAACAATATCCAAATCATTGGATAGATCGAGGAGGACTAGTCTCGTGGCCTCCAAGATTAGATTTAAATCCGCTGGATTTTTTCTTCTGGGGTTATTCGAAAAATATTATATTGTTTACGAGAATGTACTGATCACCAGATTAGACATGATGAATAGAATAAAGAAAGTTTGTGAAGGGATAATTCTAAAGATACTGAGATCAGTATTAGAAAACTTTGAAAGTAGACTTTGATTAGGTTTACGGAATAATAGTGGATATTTTGAAACATTTTGAACATTTGATTCGAAGACCTAAATAAAACTCAATTGTATTCTTCCAGAAGAATTCACCGATCTTGCCTTCACTGGCTGGCACGCACACGCGCGCACACACGCGCGCGAAAACACACACACACACGCAGACACACATATAAGAGAGCGTAAACCCGATCGTGATACACTTTGGATAATGCTAATGCCAGCGGTGCTGTAACTTGCAGCCTTATAACTCAAAAAGTACTTAATGAAAAAATTCTTTATTACAGTGTTTTAAAAAGCTTTCGAGGTAAACTACAAAAATATATATTGAAAAATGGGAGAAATATGTATTGAAAAATTGAAAAATTTTCATTTAAAAAATTCGAAGTGACCTTGCTCTTAACAACGCCACCTAAGGTGACATCATCTTATATCCTTTTCGAAGTAATAAAACTTTTATTGAAAAAATTTTCCCGTATCTTTTCTATTTTACAAGATATTTCGACGCGAAAGTTAAAATGGGACATCCTATAAATATACAGGGTAGTGCAATAACTTTGTCCACATTGAATATCACCGCTATTTTTAGAGATATGAAAATATTGTGATTACAAAAGTTATAAGGCATCAAGAGGACTATAACATATGCTAGTAATAATTTTTTTAAGTAGAAGCACTTCGGAAATTTCAAGGTCACTTCTACTTTTTTAAATAGCATGCTGTACTTTTTTAACTTTAGTGTAATACCCAGCAAATGAAAATGGATTGAAATGAATTGAAAATTTTAATCCATTTTAATTCATTTGAACAAAATATAGATTGAAAAAATAGCATTTACTCAGCAAACAAAACTGGATTGAAATGAATTGAAAATTTTAATCCATTTTAATTCATTTGAACAAAATATGGATTAAAAAAATAGCGTTTATCTCATTTCAATCCTATGTCATGGATTAAAATGAATTGTATGACCTGAGTAACTTTTTTTTGGATTTAAAAAGTAGAAATCATTTTAATCTCGCGTGATTCATTAAAGTGAATTAATGGTTTGCATATTTTTTTTTAATTGAAAAGAATAAGAATCGCTTTATTTTTATTCCTTCATATGGATTAAAATGGATTTTAAAAAATTCGGAAACTTTAATTGGATAGCAATGGATTCAAAAGTTCAGAATCTGGATTTGACACGAACGAAACGAATCCATTTCTGTCCATTTAATCTATTTTCATTTGCTGGGTAGCGGGTGTTTAGACGATTTCAACGACCTATAATGAAAGGTCATTTGTCATTAAATAAGGAAATAAAACAATGATTCTTACGTTAAAAGTGTTCGAAGTGATGTCCGTTTGCATTAATGCAACACTGCAATCATTCAATTCCAGTACACTTCTTAACACTTGCGGACTGATCATCGCACATGTTGCCAGTAATTCGTTGCTTCATATTTTCCGGTGTGGTCGGCATTTCCTGGTATACAATATCCCTGTATTTGCTATGCAGTAAAAAAATGTAAATATTTACATTTCTTACTATGAATTCTATAAGCCTAGAGGGATTTGTGAAACTTGGAGCTAAATAAATTATTCTAAGTTTATCGGTAGAGCTTTCAGGTGATCACTTCATGTAGTTTAGCTCTTCTGTGATTTTGGTTACAAGTTAATGTGAAAATGAAATTTTCATTTACTGAACAAGTAGATATGCTCTTCATTTATGAAGAAGCTCAGCAAAATTCAACAAGGGCGGAAGTATTGAACGGATTCAGATCGGATTCACCCCTCACATCATATGTTTCAACGAATTCGTAAAAAGTTAAGAGAAACCGGAAGCTTGACAACGCAAAAATCTGAACGTCGATAAGAGTCATAAAGATAAAATCAACGTGCTTACAGCAGTGAATGCTCCTCAAATTAGTTCAAGATAAAACGTGAGCCAAGCATTAATAAAAGGAGCATATTACGAATTCTTGCTAAACATAAATATCATCCATGTCGTATTAACCTTCATCAAGATTTACACGGTACGAATCTTGAAAATCCTGTTACATTTTATCAGTGGGTGCAGCAAATGCACATTAACAATGAATTTTTCTCATTAATATTATTCATCGATAAAGCAAGCTTTACTAATTATGGTCTTGCAAACTTGCATAATATGCATTACTGGTCGAATGAGAATCCGCACTGGTTAAAAAAAATTGATCATCAATGGCAATAGTTGGTATGGTGTGGTATCATAGGCGACAAATTAATCAGATTATATTTCATCAATGGAACTTAATAGCATAAAATATGATAACTTTATACGCAACGATCTCGGAATTTTATTAGAAGATGAACAATTGAATATTCATCGAGTAATGTGGTATCAACACGATAGATGCCCCGCACATTATGGACGTAGAGTAACAGCTACACTCAATGAAATCTTCCCAAATCGATGGATAGGACACAATGGGCCGATTTCGTGGCCAGCTCGTTCATCTGACATAACACCGCTCGACTTCTTTTTATGGAGAACATTAAAAAACATTGTATATCAGAAAGCCGATCACACCGAAAAATATGAAGCAACGAATTATTGCAACATGTGCGACAATCAGTCCGCAAGTGTTAAGAAGTGTACTGGAATTGATTGTAGTGTTGCATTAATGCAAACGGACATCACTTCGAACACTTTTGACGTAAGAATCATTGTTTTATTTCTTTATTTAATGACGAATGACTTTTTATCATAGGTCGTTGAAATCGTCTAAACACCCACTATTATACTAAGGTTAAAAAAGTACATGCTATTTAAAAAAGTGGAGGTGATTATGAAATTTCCGAAGTGCCTTCACTTAGAAAAATTATTACTAGCATATGTTATAGTCCTCTGGATGCCCTACAACTTTTGTAATCACAATATTTTCATATCTCTAAAAATAGCGGTGATATTCAAGGTGGACAAAATTATTGCCCCAGTCTATATATATATATATATATATATATATATATATATATGTATAAATTAAAAATTTGTTAAAAATGACTTTTGTAATTATAAAATTTTAGAAAAGAATGCTTTTTTAATTTTACCTGTGAAGTATTCGAACTGTTGCCCTGATTCATATTAAATGTTATCGTCGTAGTTACGATTAAATTATTCTGGTTCTGATTCTGATTAATACCAAACTTGGCCCATCTTGGTGGCGGCGGTGGTGGCGTCTTCACGTTTTGCTTAACTCCAGGATTTTCAGCGATATTCCTACTATCCGCCAATTCTGGTGATGTGATGTATGATAAATTGTTTTGATGGAAACTCGAGACGGATGTGAACTTTCCTGAACACTTGGTAAATTCAACCATCGTCAATTTTGGAATGTCCAGATCGTTTTTCAGAGTCTCGAAATTTTTCATATCCTGATCAGAATTTTGAACGTTGTTTTCCATCTTGTAGATTACCGGCGAAGGACAACGCACGCTTTGCACAAGATTTGGCGAGATCAGTTTGTGAGATAATTTGTCATCTGGCGACGAAATTTGGTCCCTTTTGATATCATTCAAAGGTTCATTGAAGGTTATCAAATTGAGAGTGTTCGGCGGAGTTGGACGCGGCTGACGCGGCAACGATGATGCAAATGTCGAGATGTTAATGATATTCGTCGGAGAGAGAGTACCTACACATAAAACTGAATTTAAATAACAGATTACTTTGGGATTTTTTCAGAGGAATTTGTCTTAACTTTGACTTTTAAAAACTGTGAAAATTTTAAATATAAATAAGAGATGATAAAAAGTATTTGTATTAAGTATCATAATCAATATAAAAAAATGAATTTAAAAAATATTTAAGAATAATAGTAGTAATTAAAGTTGTTATAAAAAAGAAAATTTCCGCTTTTCTTTAAGTTTATTTATTCTAATTATATTACTTCTAAAGTAAATTGAATTATTTAATTTTTTATTTGACGACATTGCGTTATACAAACATGATTTTCAAATTTTAGTTATATATATATATATATATATATATTTAATTTGCCTAGTTCAAAAAATAATCTATATGTGTATACATATGCACATGTATGATGTGTATGCATGTACATATAGACAGGGTATCCGGAGGTTAAAAGTAAAATTTTTGTGAATGGGTAGAGCACGTCAAGCTGAATAAAAAAACCCTAAACCATTTTACAGAATTCGAAATAGTTAACGAGTTATTAATTATAGAAGATCGCCGTATCAGTATGCGCGGCAGAATAGGACCGCCTCAGCCAGACGCTGGCTCGCCCGCGTGGGGCCGGCTCGACCGACCGTCGCCGCGCCGTTGCTAAACAATTCCTCGCGTCCTTAGCAACGGCGTGGCGACGGTCGGTCGAGCCGGCTCTACGCGGGCGAGCCAGCGTCTGGCTGAAGCGGTCCGATTCTGCCGCGTGTACTGATACGGCGATCTTCTATAATTAATAACTCGTTAACTATTGCGAATTCTGCAAAATGGTTTAGGATTTTTTTATTCAGCTTGACGTGCTCTACCCGCTCACAAAAATTTTACTTTTAGTCTCCGGACACCCTGTATATACAGGGTGTGCCGCAAGAATTCCGACACCGCACATAGAAAGGTAGATGTGATCGAAATGAACATAAAAGTCCCATACCGTTTAGCGATATTCGCAATAATAATCAAGATATTAATTTTTGAAATTGTACTAATGAGAGCGCGCCGAGAGAAGCTCATCATAACATTGGCTGTGGGCGGGGCGTTGGAGAGGCAAGAGGGGAGGCGTGCCGGACGCCGAGCAACGGCGCGCCACTCCTCTTGCCTCTCCAACGCCCCGCCCACAGCCAATGTTATGATACACTGGGCCGGGCTATACCTCGAGCAGCTGGAGCGCTTCTCTAGGAGCGCTCTCATTAGTACAATTTCAAAAATTAATATCTCGATTATTATTGCGAATATCGCTAAACGGTATGGGACTTTTATGTTCATCNTTCAAAAATTAATATCTCGATTATTATTGCGAATATCGCTAAACGGTATGGGACTTTTATGTTCATCTCGATCCCATCTACCTTCCTATGCGCGGTG
Source organism: Cephalotes varians (assembly GCA_037157785.1). Lineage (NCBI taxonomy): Eukaryota > Metazoa > Arthropoda > Insecta > Hymenoptera > Formicidae > Cephalotes > Cephalotes varians. Next base: position 53,800 of record JANQDE010000383.1, on the reverse strand, counting down.
TCGGAATTCTCGCGGTACACCCTGTATATATATATATATATATACAGGGTGTCAGGGACTACCCGCTCAAACTCTTGTGTGCAGGTAGAGGACGTTAAACTGAATAGAAAAGTCCTATACCATTTTGCAAATTTCGTAATAATTAACGAGATATTAATTTTTGAAGATTGCCGAAAAGAGGCATGTTCGGCCGGCCCATCGGCAAATACAAGCGCTTGGCGAGATACGCCTGCCCCGCATCTCTAAGCGCGCGCGGAGTTGTTTACTGCGGCAATGGCTACGCTCGTTACGCCCGAGCGGCGCGGTGTAAACAACTCCGCGGGCACTTAGCGACGCGGGGTGAGCGTATCTCGCCAAGCGCTTGCATTTGCCGATGGGCCGGCCGAACATGCCTCTTTTCGGCAATCTTCAAAAATTAATATCTCGTTAATTATTACGAAATTTGCAAAAGGCACGCACGCACGCATGCACGTACGCACGCACCAATACAGCAAGTGACTCAAATTATATAAATATTACTTATTTCAAATATTTCATTACTATAGTTCATATCCGCAACTCTATCATAAGCATCAAGTTTTTTACAAGCATCAAATTTAATTTACTTCATATTTAAGAATATGAAGTTAAAACAAAAATCTGTTTTTTATTCTCTTTTTCGAGAAAATTTTATAACTTTAATGAAATATTTGAAATAAGTAGTATATAATTCGAGTCATTTGCTATATGTATTCATGGGTGTACGTGCGTTCGTGCGCGTGTACATACAGAATAATGGTATATAAATATTACATGTTTCAAGTAAATGATAAGTGTAATGTAAAATTATACGTAATTATAAAGAATATATTCTTTGTAAAGTTAATCGTTACTTGAAAGTAGAAAAATAAAAATTGCGTCATTACTTTTCTTATCACTAGAATTGATATTTTTCTGCATGTGCGAATAATTGCTTGGCGCGCGGGGATGGGGATTGCCTGGTAAGCGTTCCGCGCCGCGCACATCGCAAATCACTTGGCGCGCTGACTACGCCATCCCTCCACGCGGGTCGAGCATCGAGCTAGCAACGGGCGTACACTTACCAGTAAAAGGCTGGGCGGATGCGCGTATTGGACAATCTTTAAAAATTAATTTCGTTGACTAATGCGTATTGGACAATCTTTAAAAATTAACTTCGTTGACTAATGCGAAAAATTAAAAATGCTATAGGACTTTTCGCCTTAGTTTAGTCAGCTGTAGCTGCCCATGAAAATTGTTCCCATAATTGACACCCTGTATATATATATATATATATATATATATATATAAAATGTATTTACATGTGTATGCATACATACAAAATAATTGTATTATAATACAAATAATATTAGGTATATTTATTTTTTAAAAATTTGGAAATGTACGTATATGAGAAAATGTATATATGCAAAATATTTAAAAAATATATTAAAAAATTATTTATATATGCGTAGATATGTACATGTTAAAAGAATTTAAAAAATGAAATCAATATATAAATATATAAAAGAATTTTAAAAATGAAATCAATATAATCTATTTGAAAAAGATTTTAGATAGAAAATTTTTAGTGAAAAACTGTAAAAGTAACTCAAATAGTATTGTGTTTTGACTGTTTCTGGCACTTTATTTTAAAAAATAATTTTACAACGACTATAAAAGTAAAGTCATATAATTTCAATTTAAAAAATTTAGTAATAAGCACTATATAACGAACTCAAGAAAATGTGCTATAAAAATAGAAAAATAGAATATCAATATCTTACGTGTATTGTGAGACGATATTGGAACCAGATTAAGCATTATGCTCTCCATAGTCGGCGTATTCATATTATTATTATTGTTAATATGATGACTATTGTTACCTGCAAAAAATTATATTATAAATATTTGTATTTATAATGTCTGCTCAGTTTTGGAAGTTATTTTACTTTGCATATGGTAAATATTTTTTTTTACACAGTCAGATGATTTCCCAAACTTTCTTGACTGACCTTGATATTGATATTAATTTTCGAAGTGGTAACTTTTACTGATCTTTCCCTTTGCTCACTGTTTATTAAAAAGTTATGAATAAAACAATTTTCATAAACAGAACTCTCTAATAAATGTATTAAAGAAAACCATGATAATAATTATCTAGTATAAGGGACCCATCTCCAGTGATTATGATTTTAACATATATTTTTTTCTTCAGAAAGTTTTAACCATCGCTCGTTATTAAGAAATTATTAACAAAAAAAATTGAAATATTTCTGAAATATATCATGTGGAACAGTATAATTATAGATCTCATTTTGTCCTGTAAGCCAGAGTTGGACCCAGTGTTGCAAACTCGTACGCGCGGTCCCTCGCAGCAGCGCGTAGAGGGGATAACGCACACAAGAAAGGAGCCGTGTACGTGTCCGCTCGACTCTTCGGCTAGCGTCGAGCAGTAGAAGAGCGCGGACAATCTGTCGCTCTCTTTCTTCGTAAGCTACAGCTATAGCCTATAGCTATAGCTTACGAAAAAAGAGAGCGACAGATTGTCCGCGCTCTTCTACTGCTCGACGCTAGCCGAAGAGTCGAGCGGACATGTACATGGCTCCTTTCTTGTGTGGCTCATCCCCTCTACGCGCTGCTGCGAGGGACCGCGCGTACGAGTTTGCAACTCTGGCTGGACCTTGCTTTGCGTGGAAAGTTGTAGAACCTCGCTTTAACCTCCTTGTAAAGTGTATGTTCCAAGTGGCTCCTTCTACGAGATCACTAGCTCTACCATCGAAAAACTAGATAAATAGAGTTGAGTTGGAATCTCGCTTCGTGTGAAAAATTGTAAAAGTTGCCTACGTAGAACGCTCCTCAAGTCAAATTCCATATAAAGCGAGGTTTCATATAGGTTTACAATTTTCTACGCGAAACAAGATTTTACAGTTTGAGTTTACAACTAATAATTTTTTAATGAAAAACGAGCAATGATTAAAATTTTCTGAAAGTCATATGACTTTCACAATGGTTAGATTAGGTAAGGATAAGTTGCAGAAAACGGTGTGGAGTGGATCTTTGCGTTACAAAACTTTATTTATTAATAATTTTTTAATAAACAACGAGCGACGGGAAAAATTAAACCTCCTTGAAGTTCAAAACATCAAAATAAACATCAAGGTCGGAAATAAAATTGGGATTGATTGTGTAAAGATAAATATTTACCTATTTTAAGACAACAATTCTAATATGAAAATGTCAAGATATTATTTTCAAATAGGAAGAGTTTAAAAATTACAAATGACAGGTAGGAATACGTGCTTAGATGGTAAGATGATCAGTAAGAGAGTTCATTTATGAATGCCTTTGACAATAATAAAATTATTGTACAAATATACAAGAAGAAAAAGTTTTTCATTAAAAAACTATACTCGTAATGAATTTGTTATAAAAATAGTTTATACTCAATAAGTTAATATTATAATATTGATATGTGTCAGGTGTCAAAATGCCATTATCATCTATTTGTTTCGAATAATAATAATATGAACAATATGAACGGGTTAAACTATAAAATCTAATCTATTCATATTGTTCATATTATTATTATTATTTAAAACGAATAAACGATAATGACATTTTGATAAATAGACGATAAGACTATATATAGGTCAGACTATAAGTCAAAAGAATGTAAAAATATCAATAAAAGGCAACACTGGATGGTCGCGTGTATAAAAAAACAGCTGTTATTTACAAATCATATAAGTATAGAGATTTTGATCCTAGTTTGAGCCATTATTTTTTTTTATTTCCCGGTAAAAATTTTTTCATATAAGAATATATATAAATATATATAAATATATATAAACATATATAAACATATATACAAAATATGTCCATACACGTTCATATATCCCTTTTGTCGAATTACTGTTTGATACAAGAAAAATAATAATAATAATAATTAGTAGTAGTAGTAGTAGTAGTAGCGAATTGGCGGGTGAGCCTACGAAATGCTCTAGTGTCACCTAGATCTGAAAGAACCTCTGTAACCCCGCTGGTTAACAGGGCTAGCAATTCCAGCCTAGTGTTCAACACCAGGCTTAGAAGATTGCTCACCCTTTCTACTGCTAGATCCCAGGTTTCGAGAAACGGCTCTAGAATCTATATTTTTTTAAGAGAGCGCAAGGCAGCAGCAAAGGTTGTCCTTACACCTTTTTTCCGCACAGTCAACGATCTTTTTTGCTCAGCTAAGCTGAGATTGTATGAGTGACCTTTAAAGTC
>JANQDE010000383.1:2680-34777 GCA_037157785.1 Cephalotes varians | reverse complement strand
AATCTTATATATGTAATTACCATGGACATTTCCTATTTTGAAGTCACTTTTTTGTAAAAAGATGTTCATTTTTATTTGATAATACCAACTTTAACCATCTTATTAACTCTCACTGAAGAAGACTGTAGTAACAGTTGAAACGTATGATTATGATATTTTTATAATTGATTTGTTACACTACTCAATTACGGATTGTTTTTTTTAATAAATAACTTCTTAATTGCTCGTTTTTGRTCGTTATTACTTACTTGCTGTTGCAGATCTCGAGCGTTTATTCGTTTTAATATACACATTGTTGCTCAACGGAAACCGCGAGAAGGTAATGATTTCTTCCGTCACGAAATATAAAAAATTATCGCCTTTAATATTGCATTAATTTTTATGTGTAAATTTGTTTCTTTTTATATTACAATATGTTAAAGTAATTACACAGATCTGCAAGGTTTTGTTGTTGGGCAGCTGAGGGTCATGTCCGAAATGATTTTCTGCGTAGAATCCGAGCTCAAAATCAGACTATCACGTCAGAATTTTGAGATATTTGAGGTTATGTACACAAAAAAATGGCTTTTTTGGCTACTTTTGAGATTATGCACGGGGCGCAGAATATTTTTTTGCTGTATCCTATCTATTTCATCATTTAGTACTATCCTTACCCCTCAAAATGCGCTCTCGAATGGTGCTGTACGATTTTTCCTTCATAAGTTATGGCCATTTTAAGATAACGTAAGAAGGCATATGCTGGGCTCAGTGGTGTTAGATGCGGGGTCACGCCAATCGAAATTTTGTATTAGTGGCTGCAATCGTACAAGCGAGACGCGATAAACACCTAATGTAGAGAAAGGCAAACTATACAAGGCTACGTTAAGGTTACGAATAGATCGTTTAACCAATCTATATCATGCATACGAGGATTATCATGACGAGCTCGCGGTGTTAGAACCAAGCGAAGGAAATCAAATCGAATTCGCGAATAAACCGTTTTTATACTCTCGCGAGTAAAGTCAACAACATTATCGGTTTGGTAGACGCGGAGATCGCGAGTACTAGTTCAGCGGGTACTCAAACTAATGAAGTGTCGGTAGTAACATCGACCAAAAAAAGACGAATAAAATTGCCCGAGGCCCCGATGCCAACATTCGACAGCAAATACGAAAACTGGCTATCGTTCAAGAATGCGTTTCACAGTATGATCGGTTCGCAGACAGACCTGTCGGAGATCGATAAATTACACTACTTAAAGTCCGCGCTAATTGATGATGCCGCCAACAAAATAAAGATATTTGCCCTCGATGGCATAAATTATACAGAGGCATGGGATCTGTTAGAACGCGCGTACAAAGTGAAACGTATCCTAATATCTCGGCATTTAACGCTAATTATAAACCTATCCGTGCTAGACAAAGAAACTACGAGCGGTATGACTAAACTCGCCGACGAGACGCAGCAGCATGTTGCATCGTTAAGCGTGTTAGGAATTTCTGTCGGGCCCGAGATGATAGTACATATTCTAGAGAGTAAATTACCGAAAACCACGCTGGATAAGTGGGAAACTCTATCTCTCGATAGAGACGAATTCCCAAGGTTAAATCAACTGTATCAAATTTTTATGCAAAACGGCGGTATGCGCATCGAAACGCGAGAAATCCAAAGCGACCGAATCGGAGAGAGGCAAGGGCGAACTCGAGATTAAAAGAAAACGCGGCTATATCACCAATAAGGCATTCGTATTGAATATCGCGCAATTGTATAGCTTGTAAGATCAAACAACATCCGCTCTATCGGTGCGATAAATTTAAGCAATTGCCAATACCTAAACGCATCGAAATAGTGAGGAACGCAAGGATCTGCGATAATTGTTTGCGTTTTCACCGAGATCAACCTTGCAAGTTTTCCGCTTGTACGATCTGCCAGAAACGTCACAATACACTACTACATCTCGAGGGATACGCGACCTCGAGTAAGTCTGATGCCACGAAATCGGAAACAGCTCAATCTTGACTAGGTACCGACAGAGTAACAAGCCTCGTATCGACATCTAGCAGAATGACATCACAATTATTATTAATGAGCGCGATAGTTTACGTTAGCAACGGTAATCACAATTCTATCAAATGTCGCGCGTTACTAGATACGTGTGCGACAGCGAATTTCATTACTGATTACGTCGTAAAACGTCTGAATATTTCAGTACTCGCGCAATCAGTACCGGTCAGCACAATTAACGCGATGAGTACCATCTCGGACGGGATAGTAGAAATCATCACAAAATTAACAAACAGTAGTTTTACCAGGAATTTAACGTGTTTAACTTTGCCGTCCATTACGGGTCCGATTGGACCGAAGGTTTCCCACGAGAGTCAATAAAATACCCTCCAACATTAAACTGGCGGATCCGGAATTTCACCGGCCAAGATTCGTCGATTTGTTAATCGGGTCCGGAGCGACGATGTCATTGTTTTCTATCGGGCACGATTTGTATTTGCAGAAAACGCGTTTAGGGGTCGTCGTTGGCGGGACGGTCTCGCGGCCTTCCCTGGGATCTGAAGCTTGTTATGCGACAAATTTGAAATCGCAATTAGACAGGTTTTGGGCGTTTGAGGAGGTCACGTTAAATACCACTAAATTTAAGGAGGAGGAGGCTTGTGAGGCTCATTTTACGCGTACCGTTTCTCGCGACAATTTCGAACGCTATATAGTTCGCTTGCCGTTTCGTGAAATCAAGCAGCGTCTAGGCGGATCACGAACTGTCGCGCTTAGACGTTTATCGGCGTTAGAATGGAGATTTCAAACGGACACGACATTAAGGACGGAACACACTCGAATAATCGAAGAATATTTGAAATTAAATTATTTGTCCGAGGTAACGGATCCCGATGACCACTGGTATTACATGCCGCATCATGCAGTAACGAAGGAATCAAATAACACCACGAAGGTATGCATAGTATTCGACGCATCCGTGAAATCCGATGCTGGCATATCCTTGAATGACATGTTGCTAGTGGGTCCCATAATTCAAGACAAATTATTCACCCATCTAATACGCTTTCGAACATACAAATACGTAATTACCGCAGATATAAAAGGATGTATTTGCAAATACGACTACACGAAGATGATAGACGATATCAACAGATTTTATGGCGACGGTGAACTCATAACGCTTCAATTTAATACACTGACGTTCGGCGTATCGTCCTCGCCGTTCCTCGCGATTTGCGTATTACAAAAACTAGTCGAGGATGAAGGTCATGCATTTTCCAGGGCAGCTAAGGTTATCAAGACGCATCTTTATGTAGACGATTTGATATCCGACTGACAATATTGACGAGATTCAAGCGATTCGGGATGACGTGATCGCGTTGCTCGCCCGCGGCGGTTTTATCATAAGACAATGGGCTTCTAATAAAAAGCGTATCGTTAATGATCTTGCGGCTAACGTGCTACACGCGGGATTTGTGTTCGATGGAGATCAGTCCTTAAAAACTCTTGGCATAACGTGGCGTGCGCGAGATGATGAATTACGTTACTTTGTCCAAGCCGTTGAAGTGACAGAGCGATTGACGAAACAGCGTATATTATTGGAAATTGCAAAAATTTTCGACCCATTAGGATTGTTAGGTGTTGTTTTCTATGTCAAAAGATTAATGCAGGACGCGTGGCGACATCGATTAGATTGGGACGAATCCGTTCCACAGAGCGTACATACGGCGTGGCTAGAGTTCGTCCAGCAACTTGAAGTGATAGATCAGATTTCCTTCGATCGTAAATTGTTAATTGAGGACTACCGTAACGTTCAATTGCACGGGTTCTGCGACGCTAGTAGCAGCGGATACGGCGCATTTACGTACATTCGACAGGAGCGGACCGAAATACAACCATCAGACTATTATGCGCCAAATCTCGAGTTGCCCCATTAAAGGACGTTACCATTCCACGGCTCGACTTTGCGGCGCGTTGCTGTTAGCTCGACTATATCGCGAAGTTAGCAGTGCATGGACGATTGAGTCTCGCAAAATGGTTTTTTGGTGAGATTCCACCGTTGTGTTGCATTGGTTAAAAATGTCGGTCCACGTATTTAATACATTCGTAGCCAATCGCGTGGTAGAAATACAGGAACTTATCAATCAGAATGAGTGGCGACATGTCAGATCGGAGGACAATCCCGCGGTATTAAGAGGTCAACTACTGTATACGTTTTCGCGAAATCGAATGTGGTTTACCGGGCCGATCTGGTTGTCCAAAAGCGAAGACGAGTGGCCTGATAGTTTCATGCGAATAAACGAGGTTCCCGAGTTGAGAAAGAACGTTTGTTTATTAGTATCTGACGAATACGAAATAATCGGAAGATTTTCTTCTTATTCTAAACTATTAAGAGTAGTGGCGTATTGTCGGCGCTGGCTTCCTACTAACGCATACACGGGACTGTTGAGCGTAAAGGAAGTAGTTGAGGCTGAGAAACGATATTGAAGATCGTGCAGGCCGCTCGGTTCCCAAACGAAATTAAAATTCTTTTAGGCTAGGATTCTACAATTAAGAACAAAATCGTCAATTTAAGTCCGTTCTTGGACGATCAAGGTTTAATTCGCGTTGGAGGACGTCTCCAAAGATCGGATGTGACTTTCTCAAGAAAGCATCCTATCCTATTGCCGAATTGCCATCGTTTGACCGACTGCATTATCCGCGAAACTTATGAAAGACACCATCACGCCGGCATCCAAGCAACGCTTTACATCCTTCGACAGAAATTTTGGCTAACTGACGATCGGAATCAGGTATGGAAGGTTGTGCATTCGTGTATACGATGTTTTCGATTCAACGCTAATAATATCGAGTGCAAAATGGGAAATCTCCCACCCGCTCGTGTACGTGAAACGATACCGTTTTTTAATACTGGCACAGATTTCTGCGGCCCATTTTATATCAAGGAAAAAAAACATCGTAATAGAACTCGAATCAAAGTCTACGTATGCATATTCGTATGTATGTCCATTAAGGCAATCCACCTCGAAGTAGTTAGTGATTTAACATCCGACGGATTTCACGCGGCATTGCGACGGTTCATTGCAAGACGGAGAATGCCTGAGAGCATTTATTCGGATAATGACACTAATTTCGTGGGCGCAAACAATCAACTGAGAGAAAAGTACGCTTTGCTTAACTCCGATAATCACAAGGAGATCATAAGTAAATTTGCATGCGACCACCGTATTACGTGGTACTTCATACCACCCGCGGCGCCGCACTTCGAAGAACTATGGGAGTCCATGGTTAAGCTTTTCAAACACCATTTCAAATGTGTTGTGGGAGATTCGTTATTTACGTTCGAGGAGTTAAATACGTTTGCCATCAAAATCGAGGGCATCTTAAACTCAAGACCGATTACAACTCTCTCTTCCGATCCGAACGACTTACTCGTATTATCATCCGCTCACTATCTGATCGACAAATCACTAACAACCCTTCCGGAGGGCGATCTGACAAATGTTCCAGCAAATCGATTGTCTACCTGGCAGCATATTACCAAGGTATGGCAGGATTTTTGGACACGCTGGAACCTAGAATATCTGAACGAGCTCCAAATAGCAAATGGCTCAAGGATGGACCAAAGGTCTCCATCGGAGCTGTGATGCTTATAAAGGATAAAAATCTACCATGCAATCAATGGGCCCTAGGAAAGGTCATAAAGGTGTAGCCAGGTGACGACGGCGCAGTGCGAGCAGCCACAAAACAGCACATGGAGAGATAGAAAGAGCGGCGAAATATTTATTTTTGTTACCAATCGAACGATAATATTTCAATACGTTATGCGACTACCATACGATGCGTTATTCGTGGAGCGCGCTAATATTAATATAATTAATACGTAATTCAACTGCAAACTTTAGATGCGCAAACGATTTCATATGCGTACATCTCCAGGCGTTGCCACACGGTAGCTCAGGATGTTTGCACCAGGCGTACACCCCCAGGCGTTGCCGCACAGCGGCTCAGGATGTTCGTCCTATGCGTACACTTAATAAAATTTAAGATTGTTCGATCCCTCTCAACGAGGGGAGGATGTTATATGTTTAATAAGTCGTGCACGGCGTACCAAAGTGATGGACACGCACATACACACTTATATACACGCGCACACACATGGCCATGTGTAAGCAAAAAAGACGGACAGGATATCGATGGATCATAAATCAAGACTCGGCGCCTTTCGTCGCGATAGCCGGTCTCAAGCACGTCGCGTGTAGACAAGGAAACCGCGGTGCACGTGTGTCTTTGATGGGAAGCCACGGATTCGCTATCCTTATTTTTCGGGGGTCGCCGATCGGGAAACATGACAAGACAAGCCAGTCTTAATACCGAGAGCATAGAGAGCGGTCGAAGTTAAAGAGCAGTCGAAGTCAGAGATCAGTCGAAGTCGGTCCTTTCTCTGCCGCGATTACGATAATATAAGTAGAAAGTGTGCAGCGTGTGTTATAGTGTCCATACAGTAACCAAGCGTCATCCCCAGGCGTTGCCGCACAGCGGCTCAGGGTGTTCGCCCCAGGCGCACACAAGTAACCAAGCGGCATCCCCAGGCGTTGCCGCACAGCGGCTCAGGGTGCTTATCCGAGGTTAATACAAGTGTCTCTAAACCACAGTGAATGTGGATGTACCATACTATTGCTAATCGTCTAAATATACTTTTATCCGAACCTCAGTACTAAAGTGATTGTGTAAATTTATTAACCCTATACGCGGAAAAGCAACACGAAGCTTAAGTGGTTGGTATTGAAGACATAACACCAAGTATACCAGTTTTTCAAATGGTATCTTCGAAGCAAGACGCATCGTTAATTACATACTTTTTTCTGAAATTATAAGATCAGGTGCTCGTGTGCCACGAATTATAACGTCTGATTTTGGAAGAGCTATCTAGTTGCTCTAGCGAGAGCATTTGCGAACTGTACCGATCTAAAATATTATTTGCGAATATATTTTCAAATATGTTTTATGAAAGTAAACTTATCACCCGAGAGCAGGAATACACGAATGCCAGCATATTTTTTACGACTCGATAATAGTCACTTAATAATAATGGTCGCAAAATGGGATTGTTTACGCAAAAAATCAGCAAAAGTTCGTCAATTTTATATCAGGTCTATTGCTCAAATATATCAAATGTCTGATGTACAGGATATCACTTACCTATTAAAATGTATTTTGACAGTAGCTTTAAATCAAGAAATCAGCGTCAATGATTTGTCGATCCAGTACAACGATCCAGTACATTCAGAACTATGCTTACAACATGTTAATTGTATTATTAAACAAGGAATATTTGTCAATGATGTAGTGGAGAACAATGACGAAGTAGAGAAAGATGACTACGAAACGATTTCAGCATCTGATGGAGTATCTTGTTGGAAAACATGGGCTCACAGAATATTCACTGCTGCTCAAGAACTGACAGAACAATCTGTTGATGGCTACATACTCAATGCCTCATACAATCCAGTTGCTGCATTAAAATTAAAAGATTTAATGTCATTTGTACCTTTGTGGATTGTATAATGCGTCCATATTTTAAAATAGGCGGTACAGTGGCTAAATCGTCGCCAGTTGAAAAGACGTTTTCTAATTTAAAAAAATGTTTTCAAAGGTAGGCTACCAATAAGAGTGGATAAATTTATAATCCAACATCTTAACTATCTCGATGAAAAATTAAAATTAGCATACGCCGAGCACAATAAAAATATAATTTCAGACTCTGAACTTACAAAACTACGATCAGATTTCACAATTAAATCTGTATCTATTGAAGAAAAAACGCGAAATTTAACGTACATGCCTAACAAAACATCACTCGATATAACAACGGAAAATGAGGTACAAGTTACAGTAAATGATATTAACAAAAAACAAATTTCTTTAAATGAAAAAGAGAGAGAGAAAAATGTATCTTGGACTAATAATGAAGTTAAGATGACTGAAACATCTAAGTCATGTACTGTTTCTCCATCGCTTCTTGGAAAGAGTTCAAAATTAAGCAATAACACTCTTCCATCCGAATTCAAATCAATCGAACGTTATGCGAAAACCTCCACTCCATTGAAAGAAGAGCAGAAGGAAAAAAACACAACATTTATTGTATCTCAAAGTGAAAGTGAAAATGCATTGAATAATAAAGAAAACTGGCGAGGAGAAGAAAACCGATGTAAATAAAAAACGAAAAAAGAAGATTGATAATGGAAAATATCGAAAAAAACTTAATTATTTAGATACTTGTGCCGATTGGAACTTTTTGCCGACCCTGCAGTAAGTATACCTCTGACTTCTAATGGAAATTTATGCGAACCAGTACATTGCGACGGGGTTAAAATTATCGTTAAAGACACGTGTGCTTTTGACTCGTTATTACAAGTTATAATGAGTGCAATAGCAACATACCCTTCTTACAAAGAAGCAATTCGTAAATTGATTGCAAAATTATAAAATTATCTGAAAGGCTTTTAACGGATGGCAAGGTGACAGCAACAATTAGAATTGAGAGAACTTGAATTTTACGAAATGTATCAATTTTCCAAAAATCGCAGTACACGCGACAATTGAAAACTGTAAATGCAAACTGTAATGCTGCTCATCTTGCGGACTACATTTTACATCCGAGCTATACAAGATCCTTTTACTGCAATACCTGTAAAACAAGAAGTGAACGAAATTTTACGTTATTGAATATCAATGTCGATGTAATCTTTCAAAAAGGACCAAGCTATATGCAAAATGCAATAAACAGTGCGATCAGTACAAACTACATCTGTAAAAATTGTAAAAATCCTCAAGATTATGATTTGATGTATGGCCCTCACGTTCTTATCGATATGAGCATTCTCACCGATCTTAATTACATTCACTTATCAAAATTGCCTTTAGATCACATGGAGCTCAATGCAATAAGTAAACGCGTTGAAATTTAAGGCAACTTTTATAACTTAATTAGAGCAATAAGGTACATTAGACATACAAACGGGCACTATACAGGGGTTGTATATACAGATTTGAAGTGGTACGAGTACGATGATTTATCACGTAAACGAACACCCCTACAATCAACATTCGAAATCATTCCACACGGTCTCATTTACATCAGACAATAAAAAGAGAGACAATAACATAATCACGTAAAATTAAACAAAAAACCGTTATTGAAAAAAATAAAAAAAACAAAAGAAAAAAACATAAAAAAACTTAAAAAATAAAAATATAAAAACAAAAAAATTTTTAAACAAAAAAAAACAAAAACCAAACATGGAACCAATCCCCATCACGTCCTCGTCGTGGTTCTGGTATCGTGTGAGGATCAGAATACTTCAGGAAACTCCAAACAGAATTATCAAATCGCGGGCAATCGCGTACCAAAAAAGTAAAATCTATTATACAATAAAAAACAATATTTTCAAGTTAACGCTTCATTAAAAAAAGATGCAAAAAATAGAAAAACAATACTAGTAACAACAAAACATTAATTACAATGTACTAAACATTATTTATAGTAATATTGCCAACTTCAATCGAATAACATCCTGAATAATCTTACGAGCAGTAACTTGAAAAATAATTATTTTACAAGAAAATGTCATAAGACTTTTCTGCAGAACTATGGGAATGCTACGCAGAATTCTTGTCAGATCGATTGGAACGGTAAAAAAAATTTTTTACCTGAAGACTTGCTTTTGAAAGTTAAAAATGGTGTTAGCTTGAAAAATAATCATTTTACAGGGAAAAGTCATATAACTTTTCTGTAGAACTTTGGGATGCTACGCAGAACTCTTATCAGATCCAGTTGGAAATGGTAAAAAATTTATTTTTATATAAGAGTTGATCTTTGAATATTAAAAATGACGTTATTTTAAAAAATAATTATTTTGCACGTGAAAAGAAATTACAGTTTCTTACAGAATCTCGTAAAAATGTCGCAAAAGTACAATCCGGTTGGAAGTGTTACTTTGCTTGTACGAATTGTAGTTTGGACGCTGGGTTTTCAAAAATCGTTTTTTTGCTTTTAATTGTTAGAACTATTGATGTATTTGACAGAGAACTCTAGAATTAGTAAAACTAACTGGAACTCCAAAGAAACAATTGATTTTCATGATTTGGTATGCTGCGTGACCTTGGCATATTTTTGAATTCGATTTTTTTGTATTTAATCATCGGAACTATTTAAAATGTTTAGATAGAACTCCAGAACTATTCGAAAGGATGCCAGAACTCTAAAAAAAATCCTTGAGATTTTTAAGTATGGTATATCAAGTTCACAGGACCGATAAAGTATGCTGTGATGTAATGTTCACACGGTTCAGTTTTTGTACAGTATCGGTTTTTTTGCTCCTACTCTTCTCTCGCATATTCCTTTTTCCTATCATGACTTTGATGTAAAATGGATGTAAATACGTTTCTTATCATGTACTGGTATCGTCGTTACAAAAAATTATAAATAATCAATAGAACGTATTGGTTACATCCTATTGTGAGGCAGAGATATCATATAGGCTTTTTCAAACACTTATGTCAATTGAGAAAAGAATTAAAATTTTTTAACCATTTTCGAATGTCGATATTTACTTTTGATGATCTGTTGCGAAGAGTGGAGAGGGTTTTGACAAGACAAGACACATATATGAAAAAAAGTTTAAATCCGGAAGAAAAATTGGCAATATGTTTAAGGTTTTTTTTAATATGTTTAAGGTTTTTCATTTAGTAACACAAGTCAACATAAACGTTTTATCTTTTTTAACATTCAATAAGTAACAAAAACAGAACGATACTTGTGTCAACTTGTGTCATCAAATGAAAGAAAAGCACCTAATGTGTACTGTATCAAAAAGAAAAAAAAACTCTCGATCTTTCCGATACGACTTACTGATAGACAAGATGGACAAGCATATTAATTTGCTCTACATATAGGACGATAAGGCGGGACACTTCGTATGGATCAAGAATCTGTTCTGCCTCGTGAACTCGCAATTCAATAGATACGAACACAAGAAATACTTTTGCGATAGGTATGTATATATTTACTAAAAAATTATGAAATATTTTATATTTTTAATAAATAATAAATTATGTTTTTGCAGATGTCTACACTACTTCGGCTCGAACGAAAAGTTGGAAACCCACGCTGTACACTGCGGACAAATGAACGACTGCGCTATCAGCTTACTCAAAAACGACAAGTGAGCTGAGTTTTAACAATTACTGAAGAAAGAAACGAGTCCCGTTTATCATACCGGTCTTGAATGCATCTTAGAAAAGACTGATCCGTCAAGCCACATGTACTAACATTATCGCGTATTTAGCATATTAGGATATTATATGCATTACTTATATGACGATTCCCTATCAATGTATCGATTTTGTCGGTAAGGCAATAAGGACTATGCATGATTCGAGCAACTTAGAAATTTAACATACAGTGTAAAGCCTACACTATCCGCTAATGTACCCATATATTTCGACTGTGAGAAATTTAACAGTGAAACGTATTGCCACGTATGCAAAAAACCATTCGCGCCAGATGACACGCAAATACGCGATCATTGCCGTTTGACAGGTCGATACAGAATTCGTGCTCATTCAAATTGCAATTTAAATTACAAAGATTTGTATTGCATTTTCGTAGTTTCCTACAATTCATCCTGCTACGACGCCTATTTTATCTGAAATAGCTATAGCGTAAAGTAGCTTGATGATAACGAAAGCTTTTCTGATAACGAAAAAAATATATATTTTCTTTACACAAAAATGTTAAAAGTCCAGAAGATAAAGAAAATAGCGGAACTTGTATAAAATTGCGATTCATTAATTCACACAAGTTTCTCACAACTAGTCTCGATAGCCTGGCATCGTTTTTCGATAAAGATAAACTACGAATATTGCAGCGTGAATTTTCTAAATTATCCGTAGAAAATTTTGATCTAAATTTTGACACAAAAAGGCATCTTTCTGCACGAGTACATTAATTGCGCCGAAAAATTCGAGGAGATGTGTTTACCATCGCACGAATCATTTTACAGTTTATTAACGAGTGACACCATATTCAAGAGCGATTATGCGTACGCCGTTAACGTATGGCAGCGGTTCTCCATCCAAACATTCAGGAAATATAGCAATCTATATCTCAAAACTGATGTCTTGCTGTTGGCCGATATCTTTGAAAATTTTCGCGACAGTTGTATCGCTAGTTATGGACTCGATCCCGCATACTATTACACTTTACCAGGTTTTACATAAGACGCAATGTTAAAACATTAGTTTTGACTTGTTTTCCGACATTGACATGGTCAGGTTTATCGAACGTGATATACGCGGCGATCTGAGTCAATGTTCCAACAGATACGCGCTGGCCAATAACAAGTAGTACGATCCATCGAAACTATCGTCGTATCTTGTGTGTTTTGACATAAACAATTTGTACAGTGATATGTCAACCATTACGCAGATCTTCGATGGGTCGACGATACATCTAAGTTTAACGTTATGGATATTGCGTTAGATTTCTCGAGGCTACATTCTCGAAGTTGACTTGCAGTATCCGCAACATCTTCACGATACGCACACTGACCTATTATTCTATCCGCTGCGTGATAAACAAGGCAAGCGATAGGACAAATTCCTCGCAATTATATACGATAAGAAGTGCTACATGCATACATTATCGTCATACATAACTTGCAGCAGTGCACTTGTCACGGTATCCATATCACAATTCACCGCGTATTGCAATTCTTGCAATCTCCATGAATTATATCGAACTCAATACGAATTTTAGAACACTCACCAAGAACGATTTTGAGAAAAAATTATACAAATTAATAAACAAGACGGTACATCTTCGGTAAACTATATTCGTAAAATTAAGAAAAATTTGTTCAATCATGTCGACGTAAAACTAAATTTCCAAATTGTATCCAATACGTATCCTTGACATATCCAAGATATGTTTGTGAATTTTATTACGACTATATGTCATGACCGATGTATCGAGAAATATAAAGTCACGTACACTGATACGGACAATCTTATTTACCACATCAAATGTGATAATGTATACGAAATTATAAAATATGATATTAGTACATTTAACACAAGCGATTACGCGATCGATAATGCGTACAGCATTCCACTCGCCAATAAAAAAGCTTGATGAAGGACGAGAATGACGCGATCATGATCGAATTTCGGGCTTAGAGCAACGATATACTTTATGTGTCGATAACAAGAAAGATATAAAAAAAGTCAAAGGCATCAAAAATAATGTTGTCAAATCGATAACGTTCAACGATTATACGCGGTATCTGTTTGACGAAATCAAAATGACACAAAAGCAATCGTAAATAAAATCAAAATTACATGAGAGGTACACGATATCCGAAACAAAAATTGTTCTAAATCTGTACAATGATAAGCTACATATATTGTGCCAGATAACGACATGCTGCCATGGGGACATTTTAAAATGCCATTGTAAATAAATTTGCATATTTTAGATTTATGTATATTATATATATATATATATAAAATATACATAAATCTAAAATATGCAAATATCTAAAATATGCATATAGAGTGACGTGACGTTTTGAAACGTCCGTCACATGGAATTCGCGGAAATGACAACGAGGCACTCCGGATTCTCCGCTCTCCGAATCGGGACGGCGAGCATATTGCGAGCGCAACCGATCATAGCGCTACCATTTTTCTAATTTTTTGTTTTTTTATCATTTAATTTATCCAAGTGTAATAGATTTAAGCGATTGGTGGTCCAAACGACCGTTCTGTGTATTTTTCGTCGCCTCCACCGAACTAGAAAGAGGAGCAGCCTAACAACAAGGGAGCTACCGCCAAGAGAGAGGGAACACACAGGTTGTAGCCTTTCTATATTTATAATATTTCTTGCATGAGCCCGAAATTGCCGCCGCTGTGTCCTTGCAGGAATCCCGACAGGCAGATAAATAGCCGAGGACGTCCCGAGAAGGAATCTCGGCTTAGAGGAGGCGCTTGGGAGCGAAGTCATCCCACCCGGAGGAGCTAAGGTCCTTGACAGCCATGCGACGGTTCGAAGAACACCGGGAAGAGACTCTGTTGAACATCGTAAGATGCTCCTGCACTTGAGTTTCGCGCCTCGGAATCACGGAACCTACGAATATTGCGGCAACGCGCTATTATTCAGCGACGCGCTAAAAAGGACCCGACCAATGCAGAAATGATACGACATCCCCTTAGAGGGGGGTCGGCGATGCCTGCGTGTCTCCCGCGGGCACACCGATCGGCATTCGTGCTGTGGCTATTGCGGCGTAAAAGTGCCCGGACGGAAAAACGGAGAATCCGCAGAGACTAAGTGCCGAGAGTGCCGAGGGCCGGGAATATCGAGAGCTACTGCCGAGATCGTCGACAAGGAGCTAGGCTGACCGAGGACATCCATCAGTGAGGCGAGCGTATTTATGTGCGGCCACCGATTGCCCTTTGCCGAGTGGACCGTGAGCCGTTTCTTTCGAGTTTGAGAATCCGTAATATCGAGGCCACGGACGTAGCATGTAAGATTTCGTGCCCGGTTGCGCGGTCCGCCCGGCGGGGTATCTTTTGCGCGTTTAGGATTTCAAGAAGTAGAGTCGCGCCCGCCCGTTCACAGCCGAGTCAACGCGTGCCGTCTTTTTATTGGAAATTTCCTTCTTTTCTGTACTGTATGTAATGCGTATTCTGATCTGTATGAGGTTCAGTCCCCCGAGTCGGGGAGGCACTTCGTGACAAGATTATTGAAAGATTAAGAGATCGAAATACGAATCTTAAAATTCGGGTCGCGAAACCATAACTTTTATTAACGCTCGGCCGGCGAACGTGTTATAAAACCATCGGTTGACCTTGAACGTTGGAAATATAATTGTCATCTATTTTCTTGTTACGTTGTGTCTTTTTATTGCGTCAGCCTTTTTCACTGTCCTCTTCCTTTTGCTCGAACCGCGCCTTGGGCCTCCTTCGAAGCAGAGCAGTCGGCTATTCGCGCCACCGATATTCCGCGATATTCCGCCGATTTTCCGCGGACGGAGTGGAAAATTACGCGAGATCATGCTATTGTAACAAGAGTGGTGCGCTCTCTCGTACCTGGCGCCCATCTGTAGTCATTAATTTCGCAACAATTTAATGCGGCGCTCCCGTTAACGTTTGACGATCTAGAATTGCGAGAATAAATCGGGGACACTCGGTGAAGGTTGCCGTGCTCACGAGTACAGTCGCAATGTATATATATATATATATATATATATATATATGTATAAAACATTCTGTGGATTCCACAATTCTTTTCTTTCGAGGGGATCTGATCATCGTCATGATTCCTGAATGTACGCGAGAGAATCGAATGAGATCCATTTGTTGACAATTATAAAACTCTTTTTGAATGGTGGATTCGTTCTCTCCTGAAAACTCATACAAGTCGTTTAAGAAAAATACCAATTGAGAAGTGCATTGTTTTGGAAGCGATAAAATCTAAAGCGCAAAGCCTGTGGTCTATGGAAAATAAAACAAATATCACAGGATATTCTCTCTCTAAGAAGTAAACAGATATATAAACGTTGCAACCAATAATAACAAGTGACTAAAAATGTCACTTGATCTAGAAAGCATATCAAGTTAAGTCTGTTGCAACCGTAAATCTAAAAATCGAAAATGAGCTTTTATTTGTCACTATCCGACACCGCACTTGCGATCGACGACAACGAGATCCTCTAGCGTTCAATAAATCTAAGGATCCATAAAAAGAAAGACCCACACATGACAAGAGATAACAAATTCTAACTGAGGGTGTAGTTCCGTAAAGCGATTATTTCCATTTTTTTTTTTTTTTGAAACTGTGTATACTTACGTACTTTTGACGTGCTGATTACGAAAATAATAGTGAAAGTTGGCGCAAATTTGATTTTTATGGTGAAAATTATAAAAAACTTATATTATAAAAATTATTTTTCATATTTATCTTGGGAAATACTGAAAATTTCGAAAAATTTTTTTAACAAAAGTTCTAGATCTCATCAAAATACACATTTTATGCATTTTTGTTGTATGATTGATAGTTTTCGAGAATGTTATTGATGAAGTTAGAGTGTAATAGATTTCAATACACCGTAAGATACTCAAAGCCAAATCAAAATAAGCAAACGGAATGGAGCAACGGAGCTCCATTTCCACGCGAAGTGACTTCTACCTCACTCTTCTCCTGCTTTCGGGGCGAAGCTAGGTTCACGATTGTATGGTCCCACGTGGGTTTTCGATTCTCCACGCGAAGCGACTTCCACCCCACCTTCCCCTTGCTTTCGAGGCAAAGTAAGGTCCATCACTGTACAGCTTCATGAGGGGTTTTTTTTAATTCATCGTTAATTTTCTCGAAAACTATTGTACGACAAAAATGCATGGAACATAAAATATGTGTTTTGATGAGATTTATAATTTTTGTTTAAAACAATTTTCGAAATTTTTAGTATTTCCCAAAATAAACATAAAAAACCATAATTTTTGAGTTTTTATAGTTTTCGCCATAAAAATCAAATTTGCGTCAACTTTCACTATCATTTTCGTAATTAGCGCGTCAAAATACATAAGAGTACACAGTTTCAAAAAAAATGAAGGTATTCACTTTTCGGAACTTTATCCCAGAAAACAGACAGAGTAAACAGTTCTCAATCTACTTTGACAATAGGCAATAGTAAAACCAAAACTTGGACTGTGAGTGGAGCCGACTCTATGACAAACTTTCCAATCAAAATTTGAGAAGTTAAAAAGTGTATCCCCAGAAAGGATCCCACCAAAATCCTAACCCATCGACATGACACATTCCACGAAAGAAAGGATTCCTATATAAGCCACATCATAAGATTCTCTCTTGTTCTCGTTTTTCCTTGATTTTTTCATTTTGGCTTGTTTATATTCTTAATGATCTCGGTAATCCGCGAAAGAACCAAAGTGAACACAAGTCCCAAGTGACTAAGTATAAAACGCAACTTCCAAGAACACTAACCGTTATTCCACGGATCTGTCGTTCGAAGGAATTTATCATCTTATTCTCTTTTTTTATTTTATTTATCTTTTTTCCTTTTTATTATTATTAGTATTTTTACCGGCCTCTTTTTTCTCCCTTAATCATTCTTTGAATACTTCTCTCTACTCCCTCAAATTCATTAGTTCTTGGACTCAATCTTGTTCTTTCAAATTCATTGATCATTCGATGGACTTGATCTAATTCCAATCCTCAACACGGAAGTTCACTAATTCGGCGGAACTCACCCTTTCCCTCGAGCTCATGCTCTGCTGTTAAACTCGATCTTATACCTTCACTCTTCTAAGTTCACTGATATCATTCGATGAACTTGATCTAATTCCTCATTATCGGCGAATCTCACCTGCTTTCTCGAATTCATGAAACTGATTAATGGACTTGCTCTGATCCCTTCCACTAGTTTGCGATGCATTCGATGGAGCTCACACCATCCACACTCTTTGCTTAGAGGTTAGCTAATATGGCGGACCTCAGCTTCCTTTTTCTACTTATTTTATCTACTTCCCTGATGCTTTCCTTCTTACTTGTATCCTTCTTACTTGTTAGACCCATTAGAATCTTTATTACATTCCTCTCCCCTTTCTTTTCTTTTCTTCTTTAGTACAGAGTGGTATTAGTGTGGTTAGTTAACCCCCGCAATTATGTTTAGTGAGCGACCGATCTTACCCGAAGGCCGAAATTAGTCGACAGCGAAACGTTTGCGTCATCGCAGGAACAGACTCGTCGGTTCTTGGAAAGAAGGCGGAAAGTGTTCTATCAAGATCTCCGCGATTCAGCGCCGCAAAATAATCTCGGTCTGATAAATTCTGTCGGTCCGTCTAGGTTAAGCGTGCTATTTCCTCCTCCTCTTCAGTCACCTTCTCCCCCTCCAAATCAAATTCCCTTGTACTCCACCTTGTATTCCACGTTCCCCTACACCCCCTTTGATAGAATTCAACTCTCCCCAACTTGTATTGACTTCTAGAATATTTTCAGATTTCTCTCTTCCATCTATTTTGTTCTTTCTCTCCTCTCTCTTATTCCCCTATCAGCTTTCCCGAGGAACCTCCTCGTGTTCCTTCTCCTGCGAGCTCCACGTCTTCTAGCGTAGAGTTCTTTGAAGAAGTGCATATTTCCCCTCCTAATTTCCGACATTATTTCAATTATAATCCTCATCTACCTCTAGATATTCCGATTGCCCAATTCTCACAAGCGCACTGTTCCCTTTTTTCCCGGCTCCTACTCGATCGACCCCAATGATTTTAGCCTAAACGAAGTCAGGTCTGTCGTCTTGGGTTAAAATCCGAGCGCAACCGTCCTTGTCTTTCTTCCTCACTTCCTCCTTTCCTTATGTAGTTCCCGTCCTCTTTTTTCATAATCTTTTTTCTCCCTCGACGGCCACTATCCGCAAAATAGACGACTAAAATCTCACTCTTTCTCCATTCCTCTCCGTACAACAATATACTCACTGCTCAAATCAACACAGATTAATTGCAAACAGTAAACTATACTTACTCCCATCATTGTAATAATGTTAAGTAAAACAATGAACAAGGAATTATATGAATAATTTTTTGTTATTAATCTTCAACTTATTATGTATTTGTAAGTTAACAAGTTAACTCTAAGATTAAACATTTCTACTTCGAATAGTTGCAGGTAATTTAAATACCTTCGTACTATCCTGTCGCCCTCGTAAGATCGCATGTAGTCCGTTTCTTGGTCACATGGATTTCCTTGATCTAAATTTAAAGGATCGATGAACGCACTTCCAGACGGCGCTATGGCGTCCACATGATATGCTGACCCGCATCTAGGACCTGAGTGTGCTCGTGGCTCACGCCATAGTGCGTTGAACCGCAAGAGAGAAATCTGTAACGTCCTTCCATACTCCGCTTACTTCAAATCCTCTTTTTTCGAAATAACAAAAATTATTCTGGAATCTGGACGTAACAATAAAATGTATTTATATCCTTTATATATATAAATTTACATTTGTATGATGTAATGATATTATAATTTATTTTACAACACATTATTCTTGTGTATCCATCGTGTGAATTGTCGAATCTCAGCCATTTCACATAAACTTCATTCCCTCTTCTGCATAACATTTTTTCAATGAGATACACGTCGAGATTAACAACGCAATACAATTCGTATTCATAAAATCCTCGGGCGACTGACTTTCTGCAGAAATCCTCCAGTAGATACGTCACGGGATTAGTTTTCTGCTTCGATGATTTTAAACAACTCCATGGTCCAATTTGGCATGTAATCTTTCTCAAACAATGTTTTGAATTTGCTTACGCATACCGAGTCACCTACTTTGAATTGCGCAGGTGCGGTGATCTTTATGCGACTGTACTGTTGTCGGCGATCACGGGAGTTACGTCGACAAGTCGCATACCGATATTTCGATGCTTTCACGTGTTGTACTCTGAGCTGCATTAAATCGATCCATCTATAATTTTCATTGAGCGTAAACATATCATTCTTCGGTTGAATTGTTTGACCATTTGCATTCCTTACGGAATACGTTGGATAGTGGTTGATATCATCTTTCTTCAAAAGTTTTTGCATGTTTACACTGTAAAATTCCTTTCCTCTGTTGGTCTACAAATTTTTGGATATCTTCCATCGATTCGAAATATCTTTGCGATCGTTGTAGCCACATCACATCTCCACTTTTGGCCTTGAGCGGTGCAAACCATGCATTCTCACATTGATCAGTGAGAATGTAGTGATAACCTCTGTTGAATCGCATAAGGACACATGTCGACCAAATCCGCTTGCCACAAGTCATCGTATCCGCAAACTATGGCGTCTTCGTGGAAAATTTCTTCTCGCCGGAGCGTGTAGTTCCTTCACCAGCCAACGCTTCTCAGAAATTTTCTTTTCATATATCGCGGTGTATGACACAAAAATGGCGTCTTTTGATGCTCATTTATCATAATCTTTACGTTATTTTAAAACGTTGCAATCTTCCTCTCGATTTAGTTGTGTTGATCTTTCAAAATTTGCATGCTCTGTAATACGTAACATTTATTGGCGGCATAGCATATCTACTGGTAGCGCTACACGTTTAATCCTGCGCGACTTTGCGTCAAAATCAGTTGTTATCACATAAAAAACGTTATCGCGCACGAAATTTCTGAGTAATCTATTCCATTAAAAATATGGTTCCGCTCCGCTTCGTCCGAGCAATGTGTCGAACTTGTTGTCGGCATTTCGATGTTTACTGAATGCTCCGTATCGCGCGGTTTAATTTATAATAATACCGGCTTTACAAAGTTGTTTGATAATTGACAGGATCTCATTGTCGTGGGCATTGTGCCTCGCTTGGCGCGAGACCTCGAGCAATCAGAGGCGATCCCTTATTGGGATCGTTCCGATAAACATCTATTTCTTCTGTAATTGCTAACATCTTCATGGAGAAGCCCTGCAAAAAATGCTAAAAAATCGGAAGTCTGGTTTCGTTACGTAGATGACACATTCGTGATCTGGAAACACAATAGAGCTGAACTCCGTAAATTCCTAATTTTTCTCAACAATCAACAATCCCAATATCCGCTTTATCATGGACATAGAAGAAAATAAAATCTCTCCTTCCTATTCTTGTCACTAAAAAAAATCTGACAATATTCTAGATCATCAAGTGTACAGAAAACCAACACATACAGATCGATTACATGCTGAGTCACATCATCACCCAGCACAAAAACAGTCAATTATCAATTCACTTGTATATAGAGCTTTCACTATCTCTGACAAAGAATAGACGGAAACCATTGAAACAAGTTTTACAAAAAAACGAACATGATAAAAAAGATACAAATAAAATAATCAACAAACACACCAGTAAGGCAACAAACCCCCAACACACACAATCATCACAAGGTGAGATGGACAAAAGAATCTTTTCCATTCTCCCATATATAAAAGGGACAACGGACTGTATAAAGAAGAAACGGACAACAAGATACTGAATAAATACATCATCCAAACCATTTTCAAACTCCCCAAAACGATAGGGCAAATTTTGAAAAATCCTAAAGATCAAATCTCCACTCAGTTCCGCAGGGATATACAAAATACCTTGCTTCTGTAAAAACATATACATTGAGGAAACCAGAAGAATGTTTGTAACGATACATCCTGAAAGAGCATCATTCCTAGCCATATAACCGCTAGAAGGCGTTCTCTCCCCAGGACACAACAGCGCGGTGTGCCAGATTTATTTTTGCCGAAAATTCAGATAAACCGCGAATTTGCGCACTGACATCGAACGAGCGCATCCAAACACCGCCGATCATTGATCAGCTCCCCACGCAAAACAAATGTTCGACGGCCGAGCCGAGTGGCGGGAACCGAATCTACTATTTTCCCCAAATAAAAAGACGATCTCTCGGCGAAAAACTTCACTTTGCTCGCCGGCCAGCTTTCTGCATGATTCGCTGCGCCTGCAATTCCGAGCCTACTCTGCTTACTAAAGCAAATGAGTTGAACGAAAATCAAGGGGTCGAGTGTTCTGTGATGAGCGTTCTCGGTAGCCTGCTCGCTGCTCTCCTAGATTTCCGGCTAAATGACAAAAACCAAGGAGTTGAGCGTTCTCCCCCTCTGCCGAATGTTCTCGGCTGTCAACTAGCCGACCAACCGATTCTTGGAGCTTTCGAGACCAAGGGTCGAATGTTCTCGGTTTCTGCTGAGTGTTCTCAGTAGTCAATCGCTCGATCCGCTCTACATGGCCACGGCAAAGAACAAGGGGGTGGAGTTTTCCATCTCCGCCGAGCGTTCTCGGCAGCCATATCATTCCATCTCGAATCGCACCATGCCGCTCGAGAGATTTGCATTACCTGCGCGATTAACGCGCACAATCCTCGACCACCCACTCCGGCCGAAAAGACGTCCGTTCATCGGCGATACACCGAAAAGTTAGGCCGGCCCACCGATCATAGATCGATTCCGATATTTGGCGCCATCCTGCGGACTGCCGCGACTAGCACTCTAGGTCCGCCGATTAGAAATCCGACCCGCTAGTTACGCCGTCTTTTGTAAAATAACTACGTCACGTCAACATCACAAATTATGTAAATTATGTAAATGTAAACTAATTACGTCGCGCCGCTCTCAATCTGTGTAATTTAGCCGCCGCACGACGACTTCTATCAATAACGCTTTCTGTAATTGTATTCGCTTCTCGTCGCTTTCTGTTACCGTAACATAATCACCACTTTCTGTTATTGTAGTCTCGCTTTCAGTCATTGTGTCATCCATTATCATTTGTAATATACGCATTGCACTCTCTGTATAATCGCCTTGCAATTATTGTAATCGATCTGCGTCCTTATCACATTCTCTTTTTGAATAAATCTGTTTCTGTGTAACCACTGGCTCGTTTCTTTCTTTTCCACGACCGCTTTCGATCCTTGACCACGAGCTAGACCGCGCAATCGAAAGCCTAGTTTCATTTTATGGTTAATATACATATGAAAGAACATCAACGCGACGTTAGACTAAAACATATCACACATCAGTATTATCAAAACATAACATCCAGACAAATCATCAAATGCTGTTTGATAAAACGACTACAATAGCCACTACATCATATTCCCCAAGAAAGTACAAGGAGGCTATAGAGATACAGAAACATTCCAATAATCTAAACAGAAATAACGGCTACAATATAAGTAGAATATGGAAGATCATTCTTCCGGTTATCAAAAATTGACCGACTGATCAACCTTAAAAAATAATCACAGTTCTAACGATTCTTCCCTCCTTTCTCTCTTTCCTCTATACCTTGCCTCTCCCCCCTTTCCACTGAATAGCAAATATATAAGGAATCAGAGGAGCAACTTAGTATCAGATTGCTTCTCGCCCTGAAGTGAATTGCAATGTTCACAAAACGTTGGCATTAAACAATGGATCAAGACACGGAGACAATTCGAAAACCTCTCAACACTGAAAGAGAATACCATGGAAGCCTTAAAAACGTTAAATATTTGATTTTATCCGCTTAAGGGGATTCTAAATTTGTCTGTTTTACCGACTTCTTTTTAATCTCTTTTCTTCTAATTGCCTTCATAGATTTAAAAATCCTTTTCCGCAATTAAAGTATAGACAATAATGCAACCGCAAAGTTACATTATAAAAAACGAAAAAAATTACAAAATTATAGTTTATAATAGTTTTGTTATCAACTTCTGGCGTCGACTTGTAACTACATTTGCTTTATATAAAAGTTTTATACTTTGTACGTGTACAAAAAGTAGCTAGGTGGCTAGGAAATACATGAAAGAATAATACTATGCTTTCAGAAATGGATTAGAAAATTTAGTATAGAGAAAAAAAGAGAAAAGAGATTAGAAAGATTTATATGTGCAAGCGCGTGAAATGTTGATGGATTAGTATATAGTGATTAGTATATAGTTCTTATTGTGTAAATCGTATGTATATAAGTGCGTTCAATCGGTAAAAGGATCCCCATCAGAATTCGGTCTTTGGTTTAGCATCTCCTTAACTGTTTTGATTAGTTCCATAAGAAACAATGTTGTATTTTATTTTTATATGTGTTTGCTTAGTTAAATGAATGCAAATAATTTGTGCAAAATGTAAATAGCATAAGTGAATTGTAAAGGAAATCATTTAAAGCTAAAAAGCAAGAATAATGAATAAATCAATTATATTTTGACAATCTTAATATCAACATTATATTAATATTAAAGTTATATTAATAGTTGATTAATACATTATGAAGTGACGTCCTTTTGATCGTCCGTCACAGGGATCCAGTAGACCGTAAAGAAGCTCACATCCTATGTCCTCCGGCTCGGGAAGGCAGGCATATTGCGCGGTATTTAGTATTGTCACGCGGCTGACTTTACGCGTACAACACTTCCGTTTAAATTAATAATTTTTTTAAGTTTAAAATCGTAGGGATTCGTAAATTCGGCGGCTAGCAAATTGTTTATTGTAAATTATGTCATCTCACTCGAATGACTATATCCGGAAGACGAAAATATCGACATCAAGAAAGTTCCGATGGACCATAAAATCGAGAACACGCAGGTGATATCGTTTTCTCTTTTATTCTCTTTTATTATGATACTCTAGTTCCAACAGATTATTATTATGACATTTTTTTAGAAGCGCATCGTGTGGCTATAACTTGAAGACGAGGGAGGTCATCGCCGATTGTCAGAGGAAATATCTCAGGTCAAGCAGAAAGAAGCTTTTGGCCAATGTACGGGACCCCTTCTATAAATGTGCGAAGAAGCGTGGTTTCAGTGAGAGCTGAAATAAATGGCCGCAAACGATCGAAGAAATCAGTCGTCCGATAGTATGGAGACCTGGCGAGTTGTCGCGAGACGCTCCTGCCAATTTCAAGCTCTGCGCAAAGGTCGCAAGGGCACGCAACTCGCAAGATTCGTGATCGTCGTGATAGGAAAATTATATAGCCAATATGAAAATAATTTAGGCCCGAAAAGTGGAGCAACAACCGCCGCGTGTCTCCTACAGAAGTATTACTTGTATTATGACGCTCTTAGCCGATGAGATTAAGAGATGATTAAGAAAGACACAGGATCAATCACAGTATCGCAAACGAGCGAAAGGAAAGATAGCGATAGAGTCAGTTAGAAGTGTCGACGAAAGATGCGTTGCAGATGGATGAGACGAAGTCATCAAGTTTGTATAGCTAATTTCTCGTCATCGGATGAATCGCAGGCGGTACATTTCTTCTTCTCTATCTCCAATAAACGAACTAGTAATATTTAGTGTGAATTTTTTCTCGTCGTTACGCTATCCAGTAAT
This sequence comes from Cephalotes varians, assembly GCA_037157785.1. Lineage (NCBI taxonomy): Eukaryota > Metazoa > Arthropoda > Insecta > Hymenoptera > Formicidae > Cephalotes > Cephalotes varians. The sequence goes on along the minus strand of JANQDE010000383.1, from coordinate 9,897 downwards.
GCTAGTAATGAAGGAGATAAACATCCGCGCTTGCCTAAAGTCAGCCAAGTCACGCGTATTGTACTGTAACGTTAATATTTACATGTGAACGAGCGAGTGTTAACGTGTTTTGAATCCGTTACACATCTTACATCTTATGTCTTAATATCACTTTCGGAATAAAAGAAAAATAAATCTGTCTTCTTGCGCGACTTGAGCGTTGAATTGCGTGTACTTTCGGATTGCATTTGCGGCAAATTTTGTTTATCTGGCGTATAGCGGTGAAGTCGCGGCCGACTCAAATCAGCTGTATTCCGTGAATTGTCGATGCTTGTATTGTGCAAATGCGCTGATATCGCGAAGCTTATACATGCATCCGACAATCAAATATGAATTGTAATCGCGTTACTTAAAGCTTTGCGCCGATTTTAGAGTGAGATATCGGAATTGTTCGTGTTCTTTTACGTTTGCGCTTTTTTTCTTTATGCGCTATGTCCTATTGTATGTAACTATGTGCCATTCTATTTGCATTTGGTATTAGATGTTTAAGTTAATTTTAAAGGATTTTTTGTAAAAGAAATGTTTTAGAGAGATGTTAAATTATATTTTATTCAAAATATTTTCCATTGCTAGCTGTAACTATTTTCCACTTTTCTTGCAATAAGTGAATTCCGTGAAAAAAAAAAATGTTTCTTCGAAGCAGCCCAATCGAATCATTTATTTTTATTTTTTTATGTTTTGAAGTTAGCATGGCTGTACTGCATCGATCGAAATAAATGATAATCTGAGCACAGTCTGGAATACGCGGTGTGTGGTAAAACTACCCATTGAAATGCCGATAACGTATTCTACTTTTGTAACGTGTTGTCGTGCAATAAAATCACTTTGTTTGAACTATTATTGGATATTTCAAAGCTCGATTTAAATCGATTAATTGTTAATGATAATTCAGCAGTGACTGTTTGATTCAGTTTTAGCAGCTTATAATACACTTTCATTTTCCACCAAATGTACTACAAAACCTTTTATATCTTCTTCGGATATTGTGTTTTGGAATCGATATTAATGATTGGTCTGGATCTAGCCATATTTTTTTATGCTTTTAGGATTATCATAGCAGATCCAGTTTTTCATCTACTTGCATCTAGTAACAATTTGATACAAAAATTGCTTCTTTTTGTGACGAGAAAGACTAATAAAGTGAATAGTTAAACGATTTTCAATAATCAATTCAGACAATTTATGAAGAACTCATTTACTTTCTTTTTGAATCTTTCCCATTGTGAGTTTAATAAAAAACGGTTGATTTACTAACATTTAATGCTTTTTCAAACATTTGAACTGAGTTTTCATCAACAAACGAAGTACGATTTGGATGATGGCAGTTAAAGTGAAAGAAAAAAAAATAGCTCGTACGATAACAGTTGAAGATTTGAAAAAGAAAAAATTTTATATGCGCTTTATTAAAAATGTGTTTCGTTATCTCTCTTTCCGAGGGGTCATGAAGGATTATCTTTTGGTGACCTTGAATTTAACCTTGAACTTGACCTTGAGGGTCATCTGAAGATCAACATTGAATTTTTTAATGGAAAGTCCTTCTTTTTTTATCTCGGATTTGAAAAGGGAAGCAAATTTTACGTTCAGATACGTTGTCATGTCAGTGGTCAAAGTGACCCCCAGAGACCATTTGGAAGTCAAATTAGTGACAGTTGCAGAATGAGATTATTACTAATAATAGTAATAATTAATAAATGTCAATAATATTAATAAACGATTAATGAATGGAATTATTAATAAATATTGAATATTAATATCTTAGGATCCTTTATACCTCTAATAAAAAAAATACACATTAAATAACAGCAAAGAACTCTGGGAGAACTCTGTTCGAGAATTTTCAAAAATTTCAAAAATTATCTGTGCCAATAGAGAAAAACTACACATATCTATGAACAACCAACTGAAGACTTTTCTAATTCCTGTCTTTATTAATAATCTCATTCACTGTTGATTGGTTAACTAATACTTCTTGATCACTCAGACAATTCACTTCGGAACATCTACTCGAAAATTTGTCCTTATTTTTAATTTAAAATGCCTGAGCTTTCTGAACGTGAGCGAATCTTTATTGATGATGATGATGAGAAGATAGGATGATCAACAAAGGGATTATAAACAAGTCACGCAATTTTTTAATGAAATTTTCGCAATGGAAATAATAGAATCTCAAAGACTACTGTACTATTCAACGTTTTGAGGAAAATGGTAGTGTTACAAACCGTCTAAAATTTGGTAGACATGCCACAGCAATGAACGAGAATAAAACATTGGATGTTTTACAGTCTTTTGTCGAGCACTTCCATACTTCTATAAATCGCGTTGCACAACAACATAAAAATGGCTGTATATGTTCACAAGATTCTAAAAAAAAAAAATAAATTGCATCCATACAAATCATCCATATAAATCCATTTGGTCCAAGAATTATCTGAGGATGATTTTGATGCGTGCAACTTTGCTATCTTATTATGGAAATGATCAATGATGATCCTTTATTCCTTGATAATATTGTTTTTTTCGATGAGGCTACATTTGATCTACAGCTGATTGGAAATATAAATAGACATAACTGTAGATACTGGAGCGATATTAACCCTCACTGGATGAGAGAAAATCATACCCAGCACCCATAAAAAGTTAATGTGTAGGGTGGTATTTTCAGGAGTAGACCAGTCGGTTCTTTCTTCAAAGAAGATAATTTAACAGCTCAAATGTACGAAATGCTTCGAAAATTATATCAGCTATACAAGAAATAGCTGGTCGAAATATGGATGACATTTATTTCCAACAGGATAGAACTCCTTCTCATTACGGTATTAACCCTTTGCGGCATAGTGGCATACCCATATACCATCTTTTTTAAAACACTTTTTTGCGATTTCAAAGTAGTTTTTATTCGATTTAACCGGGTTTTTTTGTAATTTTATGATCTTGACAAAATCAAAGTTCATGTGCAAATTGTTCATAATTTTTGTCAATTTGTTTATATAAATAAACAAATTCTGAAAAACAGCACTTTTTTTAAAAAAAATTCATTATTGAGGAAACTTTTAAGCGTATCCTTACGATGATTGGTATATAGGGGTTTTCGGGATTACTGATTATGAATCCATTGTCATATTTGCAAAATTCAAAATGGCAGATACAAGTAGTCCGCCATATTGGATCCGCCATTTTGAATTTTGCAAATCTAACGACGGATTCGTGATCAGTGATCTCAAAAACCCTTTATACCGTATGTACTTTACCCAAAAATCAAGTAAATTTCTTTAGTCTAACAATCGAATGTTCTTCTGGAAGTAACTTTTACGATTTCAGATGTTCATGATTATTTTTCTCGAAAAATATGCATTTTTACAAAAAATCACTACAGGCCTTTTTTATTTCAAATTATACGTAGAATACAGCAATATTTTTTTAAACCTCAAATTCTAGAATTTTTGTCAAGTAGTCCGCCATATTGGATCCGTCATTTGAATTTCGCAAATCTGACAACGGATTCGTAATCAGCGACCACAAAAATCTATAAAACCGTATCACTTCCGAAAAAGTTGTCCTCCAAAAAATGTATGCCGCAAAGGATTAATGTACAACAATATTTGAATAAAATCTTTCCTGATAGGTGGATAGGGCAAAAAGGTCATTGAGTGGCCAGCTCCAAACTTGAATCCACTTGACTACTTTCATTGGGGATATTTAAAAAGTAGAGTTTATATCACCAAGATTTAAATGATTTGCGACAAAGGAGGACAAGTTCACGAGATATATCTTACGCCACAACAAATTTATAGGAATGTGGTTTCAAGTTTCTATATCAGATTAATACATTGCTAGGCAGTTCAAGGGCAACAATTTGAACATTTGATATGAGTTATTTTGGTAACACATTAGACTGCCTCAGCTGGCCGAGTCTGCGATCGATCTTACCTTAGCTGGCCAGGTTTGCAGTCGATCTTGCCTTAGCTGAATCTGTACCCAAATCGACCTCAAGGTCAAGTTCAAAGTCAAGGTCACCAAAAGATAGTCATTCATGACCCCTGCAACTTTTATTCGAGTCAATTTTCTCGATACCGTCCTCCATTGCATATTCTGTGACAGTCACTAATTTGATCTCTAAATGGGCCCTAGAGGTCACTTTGACCACTGACATGACAATATATCTGAACGTAAAATTTCCCACATTTTCAAATCTGAGGTAAAAAGGGGGGGTTTTCATTAAAAAATTCAATATTGATCTTCAGATGATCCTTAAGATCAAGTTCAAGGTCATCAAAAGATAGTTCTTCATGACTCCTACAACTTTTATTCGGGTCATTTTCTCAGAAAGTGCGTATTTTTGGAGATCATAGGGGGTCCCGTTCTTTTCGAATATCCTGTGTGTATATGAGAATCCTAATCCTTAAAATAAACCCATACACATGCGCGCACGAGCGCGCGCGCGCGCGCGCGCACACACACACACACACACACACACACACACACACAATAAACACACACACACCATAAACACACACACAATAAACACACACACGCACTCACGCACACACACAGAGAGAGAGAGAGAGAAAATAGCAGATGAGATCTTGAAATTGTTGAATACTGGGAATAACGAATCATCGAATTCTGATTTGTGTGTTATGACAAATATACTCGCATATTCAAGCACGCACGCACGCATACACTCGTGTACACACGTACATACACATGCACGTGCAGGATCATTCCTACCACGTTCACTAGATTGATTCGAAATAATGTCAAGAATATCAAAATAATCATTTTTTGTATTAATATTATTCCCTTTCCAATTAAAAATTGATAGAATTGAACAAAACACACATTTTTAAATATATGACAAAGCTTGCTAGTTGTACACTGCAGATCATAAATTTGACATCTTTGATACACTGTAACAGCTCAAAAACTATTCATTATTGAGTCTTATGTCTATGACAACTTTTGTGTAGCACATTATGAGCTATATCATATATGACAACTCATTTCACCGGAACTCAATTTTCCATATAATCAGTGTAATCTTTTTTATATTTTTATTTATAAGAATTATTACTAAAAAAACTCACTTTCATGAAAACTACTTAGACTAGACGTATTGCTGCTGCTGCTGCTTTCTGGTGGTTTCGGATTCGCCATTGGATATCGCCAAAATTCTTGGCCCAGCAATGCTAGTGATGACAACTGCTGTCTGTTTTTTGCCTCTCGCATTGCTCTTGGTAAAATCAATTGCACTGGCAATTCGTCACTGCTTGCCAAACAAAAATAAATACAGATCAATTTTTAAATTATTGTTATTTAATTTAATAATTTTCTAGGTAAACTTCCGAAAACGATCCACACCCAATTGCCATAAGTTTTGGCAAAAATATTCTAAATGATTATATAATTCCAAGTGTTTTGAATCGATTTCAAAATTAATATAATTGATGCTTTCAGCGTGAAAATTTGAACGAATTAAATAAATCGCGGACATAGTTTCAATTGACAAACGATTCCTTTTTTTATGGCCCAAACTATTGAGAAATTTTGGTTTCAGTATTCGAATGGAGGAGAGAGAAAACTGTTTTAACTTAATAATTCTACTAATTTTAAATCTGGAAATATATTTTCTCATTAAAATCATTGTATTTTGTTCTCGACATTATATTGTTCTCCACATTTCATTAACTTCTAAAGAAACTAATTCTGTTGTTTCTTCATCAAGGGGATCCTAAAATCGTCTGTTTTACTGACCAAATGTGATTATTTTTCTTATACCCTTATCATCTAATTGTCTTCATAGATTTAAAAATCTTTTTCCACAATTAAATCTATTTTGGAACTCACTCATTTTCTGATTCAATTTCTGATATATTAATTCCTGACATTTCGTACATGACTATCGATGATAACCGGTATTGTTAGCAGAGAGAAGCGTCACGAATTGTCAATCGTCTTTTTATTTGTATGGAAACCAATACATTTTTTGGCTCTTGACTGCTAACGACACTGACAGTCAATAGTCATATATGGTTGATATAAGAAAAAAAAAATAATGATAAAAAAAAAAATAATTAAAAATATAATTTTTGCATTGTTTCTTTTACAAATAATCAAGTTTGAAGAAATAAGAAAAAAATTGCTCATATATATAATTATATATAGATCATTATATACAATTATATATAAACAATTTTATTTTATTTCTTAAAACTTGATTATTTGTAAAAGAAACAATGCAAAAATTATCCTTTTAATTATTTTTTAAGTTTTCTCCTTATTATTATTTTTTTTCTTGTATCAAACTGTAATTTTATTAAAGAAAGAAGAATATATAAATATACAGACATATTTTGTATATAATTATATATGTTTATATTATGTTGATATATGTTTATATATATTCTTATATAAAAAATTTTTTACCGGGAATTTTTTACATGTTCGCTACCAGTCAAGTTGAAAAAACCCTCGTTATGGTCCATGCCTTTCTTGCTACATGACTTTCTTTTACGTAATATGTCGCACATATTTACTTGTACATATATAAAACACATAAATGAATAATCAGCACCAATTGATAATATGGATAATCAACAAGTGATAAATAAATAATTGATAATCAACTTGTAAATGGATAATCAACAATGTCACACATATGTGACACCGAGTTAAAATGAATCGCTATGTCACACATATGTGACGCATAGTAGCGAACGTGTTAAACGCGTATGATAAAATGAGATTCGAAGATTAGAAGGCTCTTGGGCTGTCAACAATCGTATGGCGTGAAGGAGTACAGAAGAAGATAGATACGTCTGTACTCTTCTGTACGAAGGTAGTCAAAACGCCGTGCTCACACGTACTGTGTTGCAAGATTCGTGGGATAAATTCTACGATGGAACTCTTTGCACATGCGTGAATTACATTATAGACCACATGACCGACGGCATATTTAATCCTCATGATACTATAATACAATAACCCAATAACCCCACAGCCACATTACCACATAGCCACATAACTACATAACCCTATAACTCGATGCTGTAATCATGTAACGCAATCTCTCACAATGAAACTGATTTTACAGTTCTCAAGCAAATATACACCATAAAGAAATCTATAAATAAATAAATCTGTAAATAAATTAATGAATCTCTGAATAAATAAATAAATCT
>JANQDE010000382.1:67685-83394 GCA_037157785.1 Cephalotes varians | reverse complement strand
AAAAATAGGAAACTTTTGTCCCGAAACTTTTTTTGATTTGGGTCATTCCCAGTGAGTTATTTGAGTGGTTAGATTAAAATGGGCCACCCTGTATATTTATAGTAGAATACAAAACACTAGGTTAATTCTGTTTTTTTTTCTTTTTTTATGTAATCTAATTAAAATTCTTATCTAACATACAATTTATGTTTACTAACGTTATTTATATATAATGTTATTACTAATTATCATGTATATTCTTATCCTATCTAATCTAAGATTCCGGGTATTGCTATCGCAATTTCGTTGTCGGTGTACTGGGCACACCCCATTCCAACGAGCAAGTCGATTAGACTGCCCATCTCGTCCATACTCTCGCTTAAGCTCGAGAGCAATGATAGCGGCTTCGTTTCTTAGATCCAAGGATTCTTATTCATCTTTCTCGTTTCTCTAGGAGCAGCCTTGTTAATTCTCTGACTCTTCGAGGTTCACCTTGACCTTGCACCTATAGGCTGGATGTGAGCGAGCCCGCAGGGGGATAGCCTGTCATTCCAGCTCACGGAATCGGTCTTCCAATATGTATATGTCATAAACGGGCCGTTGGATGGCACGATTCCAATCTCGCAGGGCGACGGTAATCAGATCGCCCCTTCCCAGCTGGGTTACGATCTCCCTCTGCCATTCTTTTCCTTCTCGGACTAGCTTGTCTAGTAATACGTGGTCGGATCGGTGGCGCAGAAGTTGAGCCTGTCGCGTCATCCTGCGAGTGAGATCCTCAAGGAGTTCTTCAAAGTCCTCCCGCGAATTTTTCAATTGTAGAAAAATATTGCTGAATCCACCTTGACTATCCTCACCTTTAGGGATCCACGGGTTAGGTGTCTTGTGTTAAAGCACTTGATTTCCATTTCTAAAAGGTGAAATAAAATTTTAAGTACCTGCATGACATAGCATGTGATTCAAAGTTAAAGAGATCGTTGGTTGTCTACATGACATAGCATGTGATAGAAAAAAAGGTTGTAGATAAAATTGCGGATATGATATGGATTTCTGTTATGTGTAAATCTAGTCCTTGAGCTCGAATGTATAGATAGAAACTTCTTTTGTCGGGAGAGCGGGATAGATCCGTTCCGGCTCCACATTGTTTTTTGTGTAGGCTTGTCGTTCGCCGAGTTCTTCCTCGACTGCATTACGGGGATTTTCGGCCTTAGGTCTCCCTTTTCCCAAGTGTAATGAAAGTTGTGTAACCGAGTTCCATATGGCCCCGAGCAGGTAAAATGACCATCCATATACCGCGTGCAGAACATACTCGTGCACGAGTGTGTCTGTTATTAATTTGAAGCCTGTTATGCACAAGTATATTCCAAGCATTCCAGCGCTGACGTTTCCGAAAATTAGAAATTTATCCCAAAATTTATGCCAGGCCGAAATTGCAATTTTTTTCGATTGAGGTTTCGTCGATGAGATTGGAAATTGATCCTCCATACAATAGCGTTGATTGTCCCATTATTCCTCTAGCCACGGTGTTAAGGAGGAGCGACCTGCAGGTCGCTCAGCAGGGAACATTATATGATCCTTAAGTTCTTCCAGATCTTCTTGTGAATATATTCCGCTGGTGGCAAGTGCCTCAGGGCTGATGTATTTCCAGGTCGGTTTAGTTAGAGGTTTTATAATGGTCGGTGTTAACGTTTCGACTGATTTTGGCATGAGTTTATACCAAGCATCTCCTAGGAGGTACATAGGAGGTGCAAGAGAATTGCACACAATCTGAGTTCCTTGTCGCATTAGTATATGCGTTTGTGGCGTTAAGAAATATGTTTGATTATTCCATATTACTGATAGTTGTTCGTTCTTCTGGTAGCATTCTTGTGTTCGAGCTAATTTTACTTCGACGGGGACGCACTTTATTATGTGAATTACTTCTCCCGCCAGAAGAGCCATGTATCCGGGCCCTCTCATGAAGTGATAAGCGAAAATGTCGGGAGATCGTACGGCTATGGCTAGGGTGCTCTGCATTATTCGCAGTTCGAGATTACGTTGTGTAGTAAAATGTTTCTATATAATTGATTGATTTGCGTGCGAATATGCTTTTCCACATAAACGAATTTTGAATTCATGTAGATAAAAATGTCGAGGTTGTTTATCTGACCGGTACGTTGAAAGATAGCGTCGTCAAGTGTGGTTTCGAAAATCATTAATTTCGGGTGTTTGGGTTTAGTAAGTATGTATCCACACCTTGTAAATTTATTTACACTGATTAGGGCGAAGACTGTGTTTTGCGCGATCAGTGAATAGACAATTTGAGATGACTTGCTTGTATTATCAATTATTTTGTTTGCGTATCCTTGATATAAAGCGCTGTAGTCGGTGAATTTACAAGAATCGTCAGGCACGGGATTCCAAAAGGTGTGTCCACCTTCAATGTCAGTGCAGCTGGCATAGCTAAGTCCACGCCTGACCTAAATTGTATGCGGTTCGAATTTAGTCGCACATTAGCAGTATAATCTTGCAATGTAATCTTAATATTCGCCATCACGATTACGTCCGTTCAAGTTCCATAAAGGTCCGAGTATGTTGACCCGCTACATGCTCCTCCATTATCTACATGTCCGACCAAGGTTATCGGACGTGTGATAGTTGATTGAGCATTATCCCTGTTATGCGAGTTCCTGATATTTCAAAATTTCCATAAACATGCGTCGAAATACTTCTCGAGATACTTCTTCTATGTAAGAATATTTTCCATTGTGTACGTCTATGGTATGGGAAAACATGCCGCATCTTTTTACCGTTCGGTCAATTTCAACTTTGCATTGTATGTAGTAATGAAGTAATTGTATGTAAACTTTGCTAGCATTCTGTTTGCTGTGGAATATCGCATTCCTCGATGTTTATTAGCGATAAAATAGTTAAGTTCGCCGACGCGGATCCGTAATCATATCCTATTATTCCATAAATTCTCGGCGTTCACGCGATTATTATTAACGTAGCTATTAATGTGTTAATCTGAAGATTCATCTGAAATTGGAGATTTGATTAATTTTGAGGCTGGTTTTATATGGGAAATTCGTAATCGGTTAGGGTGCACGACTCGGCTGTTCTTTCTTATTTTGATTCGTACATTATTTCTATTTAATATTTCTAAGACTTCGTGAGGTTCTGTGTATTGGTCTCCAAATTTGCCGGGTTTTGGTCYCTTTAATAAAAATACTTGATCTCCAGGTTTAAAGGTTTGAGGATTAATTCTTCTGTCATAATACTTTTTTGATTTAAATTTAGCTTCAACAACGTTTCTTTGTGCATTTGTCTGTATAACGTGAAGTTGTGTGACAAGATTTATTAAGTAGTCATTGTAACTAGCCAATTTATCTTCCGGAGCTAAAAGCTCATTCGATGGAATTCTTAATATTTTTCCGAGGACCAATTCATATGAAGTGTGTTTTGTTGCTTCATGTACGCTAGTATTATAATTGAATATTGCGAGGCTGATCCATTTATTCCATTGTTTTTATTCGCTTGCATACTGTTTCATATATTCTCCTAGTGTGTGATGCGATCTTTCTAACGATCTATTCGATTGGGTGAAAGGCGGTCGTACGAAACTTACGGATTCTAAATATTTTTGTTACTTTCGTCATTAGATTGCTAATAAAATTTCTAATAAAATTTCTAATAAAATTTCTTCCTTGATCCGTTAATATTGCTTAAGTGCTCCTAATACGCAAATAAATCTGTCTATAAAAGCTGCGGCTATTGTTTCAGAAGTTCGATCCGGCAAAGGTACTCCTATGCAGAATTTTGTTAGTTGATCTTGTAATGTTAAAATGTATTCATTGCCTCCTTCGGTTTTAGGCAAGGGTCGACGATATCTATGGCTACTTTGTCAAAAAAGGATCCAGGTGTGTCAGTAATTACCATAGGTTGCTTGGTTTTTACTCGTACTAATTTTTTCAACTAACATTGTAAGCATTGCTGTATATATCGTTGAACATTGGATTTCAAGTTCTCCCAATAGTAATTATTTTTTATTCTGTGATACGTTTTTATAACGACTTGATGTCCTCCCGTAGGCGAGCAATGCATTTCGCCAATTATGGTTGACCAGAGATCTTTAGGTGGATATTTAATCAATTCGTTACATATCATTAACTTGATTGCTGAGTCAATAAAATATGATACGATGATTAATTGTAATAAAAATTTAATATTGCTCCATGGTACATTGTTTATAAAATCTGTTTTTGCAATACTGAGTGTCTCTAAATTCAGTTTGTTGACGGTATTTCATAAATCTTTTATCGCTGTAGCAATTTGATTCATGGTCATTGTTGGGCCTTCCCTTTGTTCTTCACTGACGGGCAAGGCTATATGGTAGTATTTTTTATATTTTATGGTCTTTGCTTTTCCTAGAGTAAGAGAACCTAAGTTTGGAATCTCGTTTCGTTCAAATAATTTTTGTGAACCAGAATCTAATAGTTTTCCAATGATATCGACAAAATATACAATATTCTTTGCGTAAAAACAATAAATCGCGGGAATCGATTATGTTACTTTTAAATGTTTGGATATCGGTAATAATAGGTTTCATTTGCGACATTTGATTTTCATCATTTCTGATATTTAAATCTTCTTTTTTTCTATCGATGCTTTTATCATTTTCGATATCACTTTCTTTATCTGGTGAATCATTTCTATCTTCCATTTCTTCGATTTTATCTGCATATTCTTGCAATTTATCGAGTGATGTTTCTTGACGAATATTTTTATTTCTCGTTTGGCTTCGAGTTTGAATTCTATCATATTTAGGAAGATCGTGAATTAATGCTTTTTCTGTAATTTGTAGTTTCGGTGGTTCACATAGTTCTTATTGCGCGAATGGTATTGAATCCCAATTTTCATCAGGTAGATCGTCCTCTGCTGATGTTTCGTCAATTTTTTCATCGTCCGAAACGTATAGTTCGAAATTCTTGTCTTCTTTATCTTCGTCGGATTCTTCCAACATTTTAGAAATTATTTCTGCGTTTTTCGGATCATTAGGATTCAGACGTTTATTAGGTTTGATAATATTACAGTCTGCTCCTTCAAAGTTCACTGGATTTGTGGATAAAGCATCGGCATTTACATTAGTTTTATATACTACGTCGTATTCGTATTCTGCTAATTTTAATCTCTAGCGAGTATTCTCATGTTTGCATCTTGCGCGTTTTTAAACCAGAGTAAAGGTTTATGATCCGTAACCAAGATGAATTTTCGTCCGTACAGATATGATCGAAAGTGTTTGACGCAATATATTATTGCTAAGGCTTCTTTTTCATATGTTTTTCATATTTTATTTCGTTATCATTTAAAGTTCGAGAAGCATATGCTATCAGTCGATCTTTATTTATTTCTCCTTGAGATAAGATGCCTTCCACGGCTATTCCGGAAGCATTAGTGGTTAGGATGAAAGGTTTCGAGAAGTCCGGATATTGTAAGACTGGTTTTTCACACAATTTTTATTTTAATATTTCAAAGGATCTTCTTCTTGAGCAAATGTCCATTCAAATCGTGTATCGTTCTTTAATAAATTTGTTAATGGTTTGACTAATTTTGAAAAACTTGGAACAAATCTTCTGTAATATCCCGCTAATCCAAGGAATTGCTTAATATTTTTCGGTATCTTGGGCCTAGGAAATTGTCTTACGGCTTTCAATTTTTTTAGATTGGGTTTAACTCCATCTTTACTGATTACGTGTCCCAAATAAGTTAATTCAGTTGTTAAAAATTTGTATTTATCTGGCTGTAATTTTAAGTTAGCTCTGTGAAGTCGTTCGATTAATAAATTATATTTTCTTCCGTGTTCTTCCAATGAAGTGGCGTGAAATGACAATATCGTCCATATAAACAAATAATTCTTCGCCTTGCAATCCTGATAATACTAAATCCATTAATCGTTGGAAGGTAGCGGGAGCGTTTTTTAATCCAAAAGGCATCCGGTCGAATTCATAATGATCGGAAGGAGTTGTAAAAGTTTTATAGCTATCTGGAGGATCCATTTTTATTTGATGAAATCCGGAGGCTAGATCGCATACGGAAAAGTATCGCGCTCCGCCTAATTGATCTAAGATGTCGACGATGTTGGGTAACGGATAGGCATCGCCGATTGTTTTATCATTTAAGTCTCAAAAATCTAAGAACATTCTCCAGCATTTATTTCCTTTCGAATCCTCTTTTTTGGGTACTATCCAAATTGGCGTATTATAAGGTGACTGAAAAGGTTTAACGATGCTCCTCCCCCCCTCTAGCAGTTCTTCTACCTGCCTGTTTATTTCTTCTTTATGAATTTGTAGGAATCTGTATTGTCGGGTATTAATGAGCCGATCATCTRTTGTCGGTATCTGATGTTGCAACACATGAGTTGCTGTTAATTTTTCTCCAGGAATATGGAATCTATCCTGGCTATCAGATATAAGATTTATTATACTTTTCTTTTCTTGAGTATCTAAGTGTTCTAATCTTAATAATTCTGTAATTTCCGTGAGTCCTATCCTTCTTAGGCTCTTCGAATAACATAAAACATTCATGCGAAATATTTTTCATATTATCATTTGATTCTTCTTCTTTACGTTTTGATTTACGTTTACGCATAAATTTTTCTATTATTTCTTGAGATTGAACTTGCGTAGATGCAAGAATTTTAGAAGACGGTTTATTTTTCTTTTTGTAGAAGGTTTTAATATTAAGACGATATGATTGCATTCTTTTTATGAGTTCTTTAATTGTAATATAAGAGGTATTATTTTGATTATAATTATCTTTTTTAGGCATTCCAACCTTTGGAAAATTTATATTTTCTAAAAGGATTAAGGAGTTCTTTCTTTTTGACTCCTTTGAATAAGAGGGTATCGTATTGCGTAGTGAAGTTTGGTTACTTTCCTTCTCGCAATCGACAGGAGTAGAATTTAGGGAAGTTTGGAAACATTCCTCTGTAATTCTTTGTTTGTCGGCGATTTCTCTTTTATTAAAAGTTGCAGGAAACATGTTTTAAAATAAATAGAGCATGTTTCTATTGTCCTTTGGGATTGGAATTTATTGGGTACTCCAATAAAAGTTTATGAATTCGTCCTTCCTTGCATATGTTGACACGATTTCACAGTACCCGCCGATCCATATTAATGCTTTGATTTCACTTGAAGAGTGTTTTTGTCTCACGTTTAAATAATATTTATTGTCATTCTTGAATATTCAGAGTCCCTGGCACTTCTTGGTACCGATTAATATTTATATGTGGACCAAACGAGACCGGCAAAATCGTGCACTTACTTAGTTTTATTTGTCTAAGTTTCTTTTGGAAGGTTCCTCTTGACATATTTATACGAGATAAACAACATATAGAAAAAAAAAGGAAAACTCTATCGGGCTTATTGCCCGCTTGCCGATAGATAACCGTTAACGCTCGAGTTTCTTATTCTAATAGATTATTTTATTAGTCATCCTTGAAAGGAGGAAATCGTGGAGTCCTCAGGACGTAACACAATATTGTAAATGTAAGAAATCGGCAGCGCGGCGGCGCCATTTTCCGGGCGGACCGGTGAACCGCGCGCTCTCGCGCTAGCAGCAGCCAAATTCGCGAAATCGGTAGCGAATCCGGTGCGCCCACGCGGTAGCGAATCCGGAGCGCCCACGTGCGCGTAGGGGTGCCGGAGCGACCGGCACTTCTAATTAACATCACTCTCTTGAAAGGTGGTATGTGAGTAAGACGTATGTCCGAGAGTCGTGAAATTGTTAGAAAACGGTGTGTAAAGCAGTGAGCTTAATAAATTTCAGTATTGTTACATTTAATACAGTGTTAATTATTCTACCCTTTCCCGAAAAAGGGGTAAGTGTCGGAAGGGACACGAGGAGTCAGCAAGAGTGAGGAATCAGCTGATCACAAGTAGCAGAAGAAGGTAGGATTTGGGTCGCAGATACATGCTCAAGGAGACGCATTTGAATCAAACGAGGTTCGGTGCATTTATTGCATTTTCGCGCCCATAGAATTATAAGAGTTTTATAATATTTCAATGTCTGGACATGCGCTTAAATACTTTCCACGTCGTTTTCTTATTTCATTGAGATCTTTCCAAAATTCTATTTCATTTAAAAATGAATTTGTATTATTTGTTGTAGGTGATTACATTACATTCAATTTGCGAATTCTTTTCATCTTTTTATTAATTTGCTGAATTTGTGTACTTATTTCATTTTTAACAATTTGCGTATTTTCACGTAGAAAAGTTGCAATCAGTATTATCATTCGTATCAGAATCGTTGAGATTAATATTGAGAACAGAATCATAGTTGGAAACATTTTGACTCAGTAAAACAGAGTCAGTATTAGAAATATTGGTCAATATTTGGTATATCAGATTTATTAAGATCTGTTATATGATAACATTATTCTTTCCCCCTCCTTAATGTTCGTTGACTATATTTACTTTCATGCTGTAAAAGATTAAGCATATTTAAAAGTTTCATTGTTCCAGCTAATGATCTCAAATGCAAAATAATAAATTTGTCAACCCTGTTTGATTTAGTACCTTTAAATGTTAGACATTATATTCCTCTAAAATACTCTTCGCTGCAAGCGGAGAATGCAATTGTACTTTCATCTCTGTAGGAAGCAATATTTTTATCTACTTTAGACATGACAGCAGACCACAGTACAAAATGTTTACATAATTTAAGAAGACGCGTTCCAAAGTCAAGATAATAGAGATTAGGATGAGTTCCATTATTTTCTTTTTTACTATCTTTCTCAATTTTGTATAAAAATTTATCAATTTCGCTGTCAGATGTATTATTTGTATCATCTTCAGAATTTTCAAATTTAATTAGCAAATCAGATTCAGTAACATTACATGTTTTAATGTCTGTCTTAATGATTTCAAGAAGCCTACGTTGTGCACTGTAACAATGATTATTGATAATATATCAATGATTATTGATAATATCCTCTACGTTTTCTCAACTTGTGAAAGTTACAGATAACACATCCGTACAAATACGATTAAAATCGTTAATTGTAGTACATTTTGATAAAATACCAACACATCGGACAAAAAAATCTTTAACGCTAGCTGATATATGAATAAAACAAGGCTATCGACACGCTGCTT
Organism: Cephalotes varians; assembly: GCA_037157785.1. Classification (NCBI taxonomy): domain Eukaryota; kingdom Metazoa; phylum Arthropoda; class Insecta; order Hymenoptera; family Formicidae; genus Cephalotes; species Cephalotes varians. The sequence goes on along the minus strand of JANQDE010000382.1, from coordinate 74,281 downwards.
TTATTAATTGTGCAATATCAATACGAATTACACAGGTTATTAAACTTTTATGCATTGGTACCAATAACATATTCATGCAATTATTAATGTAAGTTCGTAAGTCGGTATTATTAAATGAAAGAGTAACAGCATTAAGAAGTGCCAATGAATAATTTGTCACTACTTGTTTAGGACACCAGATACACCAGAACGCAGCCACTCTCTCATTCAATATTAATATATTAGTGTCGTGTTTCTCGGATATCATTTGAAACAGAGGTAATATTTTTCCATTTATCGCTGTAACGGCTTGATATAGAAATATGACTTTGGAACCATCTGGTTTTGGAAATGGCTTTATCAAAGATCCTGTTGTTTCAATACTAATACTATAAATCTCGTCCTTTTTTGTAAATTGTTTGAATAAAAATATTTGTTCTGGGTTCCAGTACATAGTATAAAACTTATCAATGCCTATTTATTGAATACAATCAGCGAATTCCAAACCATATTTTAATTGTACCAAAGACGAGATTGGATCTTTTATTTTTAATACTCTTCATTTTTTATCGCAATCTAATTGTAGAACATTTTCTGAATATAAATGTGCAGGTTCCAAGTCACCAAATTTCATCAACTCATTAGCTTTATCCCTACGCCATTAGTATGTTGATTTTTCATATAAATTTTCATAACACACTTTCTCTTATTCCCTTGTAATTGCCGTTTTTTAGTATGAACAATATCGCGATTATCATACGTAGAGACACGTAAATATATACCTTCCGCTGCTGGTTCGGTAGTACTATAAATATTTATTTCAGTATTACATTCTGAACATTTTCCTTTCATTTTTAAGAAAATGTCACCAGGGATACGACTAATTTTTGCATTTTTTAAATGAAAAGCACAAGGAATTTTTATTTTTTTCCATATATGTCCGTAATAAATAATATCGGTCCAACCAGTCTTTAAAACTTCGTATTCGCGATTTTTATACGATGCAATGTGTGGGTCAATCTTTTCCAATTCATACTTTGATATATGCACTTCTGCGCGTAACAGAGCTAAGATATTTAGTTCATTCATAGATCGAGTTGGAACGAATACTTGGGTGTGATTCATTTTTTGAAACATTTTTTGAAGACAGCTCAATTTCCTTCCCATATAACTTATCTAATATACCTATTTTGCGTGATATACATATAAACATAAGATTTACTCATCGCACTATCTAATAAATCTGCTGCAGTTTGTCAAATAGGATCTTTATAATATAGAAGCTTATTTTCATGAAAAAAACGTTACTCTTTTAGAGTTTCATAGATATCAGATACTGCCTTCTTTGGTTTATTAGGCATTTTAACTGTCGAATATTGCACGAAGCGAGTCCAAAAAATAACATGGGCCACACTTTTCCTTATAAGCTCGACTGTCTACCTCTACTACAACTCAATAGGTCAGTGGAGGGGAAAACAGTGGAAGCAACGATGCAGAGCCGAGACACGGAACACTGCTACAGCGTGTGTAAGGGATAACATACAGAAAGAAATCGAATATGTGTGCATTCCACACTTCGAATAGCTTCGGGTAATTCGTGTGATTCCTTGGTTCCTTAACCTCATTCATCTTTCCACACTTCCCTGATCTATCTTATCCTTTTTACATCTTCCCTCTCTTTAGTTTGTAATGATTTTCCGATTATTTGTAGTTGAACGTTTAAAAGTTATAACATATTTACAATAAATGCGTGCATGTATACATGCATTTACGCAAACATTGCACAGTACGAGTTATACACTCATACGCAATGTGCTCTATCACAAGCAGGGGATGTTACACAAGGCCTTCCTTGGGAAGGAACCAATTGTAAACCAAGTCCCTTTTTGGCATCAATCATGTATGCTTGAAGTGAAATAAATATCTATTTATCATTACAAATAACTACAAACGACTCTAAGGAACGTGCCACAAGCGGATTTGAGATATCTCAAAAATTACTAAACTACATAATTCAAGCATTTATTATGAGCCTTCCGAACAGCGTAATAAACCTTCTCTCATAACTAAAAATCATAATCGACGAATTAAGTTGCCCTTCTCAACCAGTGAAATGCGTTGTTTTATTAGTTATTTTGGCATGGTAGGTCATTTAATTTCAGAGAATGACATTGATATCTCAACTGCGCCTTTTATATCTATTACAGTACTTCCATTATTAAAAGATAAAACTCATAAAACAACATCATTTACTCTATTTCGATTTGTTTGATAAAAATCTAACGCCTAAAATGCATACAAATATCCAGGCATTATTTCTGAAATAGGTCCTTTCGAGTCACTATCATGTAATGGAAGCTAAACAAGATAAACAAATTGCCCATTCATCAGCCAGCAGAATCAATTTACCTTATTCTAYTGCTAAAAGACATCAACTTAAATTCTGCTGTCGATTACTGATTAGAGAGGCTTATCCTTGAAAATATCATTTTCATCCATCCAGACTGTCAATGTAACAGAAATAAAAGAGTTTTATAAATTTCGTCATATATTTCCTGAAGATATATGTTTCAACAAAATGGAATATTGTTAAATGGATTAAAATTAATAATTTTCATTATGAGAATGATATGTTGGTTATTACAAAATGGGAGAGAAATAAAAATCCTCAATTTGGATATATTCATATAATATCTCTTTGTATCTAAAGATAATATTGTATATTTCTTACTTAAAAAACTCACTACTGTAAATTTCAATACTCATTTCCATGCTTATGAAATAAATTTTACTGATCAATGGTATTATTTAAATCTTCAAGATTTAACTCACACAGCAACCAACATCAGAATTACTGCAAATGATAAACAATTGGTTCCGTTTTGTTATACTCTTTGATTTCTTTTAAAAAAATCAAAGAGTGTTTGCGTTTTTTATTTTTATTGTAATTAAATTTATGCATATATATATATATATATATACATATATATGTATTATAGTTTTTAAATAAGACTGTAACGTATACTTTGCATTCAGCGTTTGACTTTCTCCTAACACTGACGTGTTGTGTTTGGTGTGCTGCTCGTTTAAATTTGAGGATGTGACCTAACTGTTGGAGGTGAGTTGTCTGCATTACATTTAATTACTTACTCAATCAGTCTATAATTTTGGTTTTGATATCTTGGGTTTCATTTCACGTATTATAGAATTGCTCTATATCAGCTTTCCAAAAGTTATCGGTACAAATTACAATAAAAACAATCAGACAGTTCAACTTCATGACAGCCGCATCATACATGAAAAACTTATGCGTCGTTCTGTTGTTTCCTATTGTTGTACTGAAGATGGCCAAAAAGTTGACCAAAACGTATACCTAGTAAACTAATTTTATGTATTAACAATTTGCGCACTAATTACCGTGCCGATTTCCATTAGCCCTTTCCTCTCCTTATTTGAATTATCGGGAATCTAGAATCTCTGTATTTATAGTTTTTATATACATGGTGGGCCATTTTAATCGATCCACCTAAATATCTCTGTAGGTAAGTCACCTACAGAAACATGATTCGGACAAAAATTGTCGAGGACAATGGGGGCCATCCACCTGTACTACTGACCTTAACCTCCAGCTAGATTTTCGAGGTCATTTGAAGGTCAAATTAATTTTTTTGAATAGAAACCCCTATCACAGCAGTAAACTACGCTATACCATCTCGAACGTAAAATTTCCCGTTCTTTTCGAATCCGGTGTCAAAAATAGGGGTTGGTCCACCGTGTATATTATATGTATGTAAATTACTTATATATATAATATAGGTATGTATCATAAATATTATATACATATTATATTATTATATATGTTTCGAATCGTCCGGGTAAACCGCTGATCGCTCATTGGCTCAAATCGATTTTTGTCGGCTATCAAGGGAAACACGAGAGATGAGAGGGTGAACAATTCGTAATCCGCAACGACCTATCAGCGCTCATTGTTTTTCGAAGAGAGATCATTGTCATTGCGAGGTTTCAGATTCAAACAGTCAGTCTTGCGACGATCGTTCACGTTTAATCATCGATGTTCGGCTTTCTCTTAACTGCGAATCCCGTTGCTGGACATCGGTGTCTTTTCAATCAAAGAGGCTGTATTTCGCGTCGCGAGAACTGTCTTCTGCATAATTCGGCGTATCTAGTGCAAGTGCCGAGTAGCTTCCAGCGAGACTTTCATTCTCGTCCTTCATCGCGGTGGATGGACATCCGCGTGATCTCTTGCAACGATCGTCGTCTAATCGAACTGTAACGGACATAAAATTGTGCTGGTTTTTTGTATCGGCGGCGTGTGGTCATTCAACGACTCGCTATCGCTCCCAGGTTGCTGGACTCCTTCACCGGGTGCAAACTACCGGCCGATGACCAGGTCTCATTTCCGTTAAGCGACATCATTTGAATTGCCCTCTGAGACATCAACATTTTGCGGGCCACACGTCGACCGCGACCGTTGTTGTTATTTGTGTTAAAAATAAAGTTTACTGCTCTTTTGTTTTTCGACTTAAGTGACTTTCAATTAAGCCGTGATTATCGCTCACCGTCCTTCTTCAATCCTACAGCGGMATCATCAGATCCGCGTAACGCACACCGCGTGCTCAGCGCTGGGCAGAGCCGGTAATCTGCACACCCTCTTGCCGCTTCGCGCTCGCTCGTGCATTTCTCAACAATATACATATTATTATATACATATAATATATATATATATATATAAGATAGTTTATTAAACAATTATCTTATATTCTTATAAATTTAAAACACACATAATTATTATAAAACATTAAACAAATAATATCTGTGTTTCCGCTTGTAATAATCTTCATTTCATTCTATCACAAAAAAATGATTTTGATTTGAGAATAATAAAAGATTCTACAAATTTATTTTCAAGAACAGAATAAGATTTCCCTCAGATTTATTATTAAATCAAGAATATTATGAAATTGCCAAATTTTCATTACCTTTTTTTTGCGAGAGGTGGGAAAATCTTCACAAGCCCCCCAGACCTGACAGACTCCGAATGGATACTCAGGCCCTACCAGGCCCAGGTAGCCCCGGAGCCACGACTCAGGCGGGAAGACACCCCGCAGTCCGAACTGCGGGGTGTGCCGGATTCGATGCCGGGCGCTACCACGAACAGTCGAGGAACGCCCGACATCGCCTACCGACTAAAAACCCACCTCTTTGGCTAATACCGACGTCTAAGCCTAAAGTGGGGGAGGCTCCGGAACCGTTTAACACATAACCTCTGGGCGTCCCCCAGCTTGTGGGACTCTAGTCTTCCACGCGTATACGGGTTTAACTTACACAGATTTTAGCCGGCCAATCAGCTTCATCCCCGCTATTTACATGTAGCGACGCATCTAGGGTAAAGATGCTTACCTACACTAAGCCGCATCCACACGCCCGGCCCACGCAGGCGCGGAACTAATCAGTGCTTCGGGCAGCTCGTTGCCAACGCGCGTCGACGCGGACGCAAAACGCCTTAACTACTAGCATACAGGAAAGACTATGCACAATATTTACATGTTATTTACCGGCGCCGTAGTGTACACACCCGCGCAAGGCCAAGACGGCGACGGAGAGTCAGGTACAGTTGCCAAATCCGAAAGTCGAAATTACCGGACATTTTCTCTTTGGTAACAAAACTTAACCGAACAAAACCGGACAAAAATAATAATCATAAAACTAGATTAAATACAAAATTTAATAAGAAATTACTTACAATATTGTTTTTACTTCTAAAAAAAAAGGGGATTGGTTGAATAAAATAATAAATCTACCATTTAATATAAAATATAATTTATAAATATATTTATAAAATATATTAAAACACAAAATTAAATTACGTTTTACATATATGATATTTAACAACATGTTAAAATAAAAATCGCTTAACATTTGTTGAAACAAAAACTATTATATATATATTTTTTTTTATCAAATATAAAAGAATATTACATTAAGTAATAAAAACTATTAGCAAGAAACAAAATTTATCACTCTAAGGTTAAGTATAAGAGTTTATAAAAAAGTTATATTATTTGATTATTTAAAATTGTATTTCTCTGTTATTATGTTATTACGTCCAGACCCCAGGATTTTAGTTTTCTTTATTTTGAAAAGAAGGAATTTGGGATAGGAAGGGTATGGAAGGACGTTTCAGTAACCGTTATCTCGCAGGCATGCACACATTGGCGCGTGCCGCGAGTCGAACGCACTTTTATGGCTCCGGAATATGGGTCAACGTCCCGAAAGGACGCTATAACGCCTTTTTCGAGAGCAGTGCGCTCGTCGGTCCTAATTCGAGTCAAGGAACTTAATCCYTTTAACTCGGGACTGGACCACGTGCGATCTTTTGAGGGAAATAGGATGGTAYGAGGGTAATTAAACAGAGCGATTTAGAAATAAGAAAAACATTTAATCTTGTTTCTAAACATTAAGACAATAATTTAGACATTAAGTTTAAACATTAATTAGAAACGTAAAAATAATCGATAACGTAAACGTAAAAAAATAAACATTTATGAATAAGAGTATAAAGTGTAAGTGTGCTTCGAGTTATACAATTATTGTGT
>JANQDE010000382.1:46447-66154 GCA_037157785.1 Cephalotes varians | reverse complement strand
TGACTTGTTTCATTCATTTATTTTTTTTGGTTTATCGCCGAGTCCTCTTTTATTAGAGGCTGCAGGAATTACGAATCCACCTGTTAAAAGTTTATGAATTCGTGGTTCCTTCCATATGTTGTCACGACTTCGCAGGATCCACTGATTCACATCAATGTTTAAAGAATGTTTCGTTTTGGGTAATTTGTTTGTTACATTTAGAGTCCCTGCCACTTGGGTTTGTTTACGTGTGAACCAGATAGGCCGGCAAAATCATGCTCTTATTTAGTTTCTTACGTCAAAGTCGCATCTGGAAGGTTCCTTGTGACATATTTGAATTACACGAAATGACAACATACAGAATAAAAGGGAAACTCTATCGGGCTTATTCCTCGCTTGTCAACAGGTGACCATTACGCCTTGGGTTTCGTGTGCTTCTTATTCTAATAGATTATTTTGCTAGTTTTTATTGAAATGAGGAAATCGTGGAGTAACACTCAGGACGTAACACTGTACTTGTTACTAATTTTAATAGATTAGGTTTAGATCTGGTATAATTTACGAAATCATTACATGACATGTTAAAATTAATGACAGTAAATAATTCAGCCTTGACCAATTTACTTCCATTCTATTTCTTGATTTTGTCCATACTTGTTCCATACTTGTTAAGCTGAACACTCTTTCTGGGAAAGCATTGCTTGTTGGAATTGAAAGTACAGATGAATTATTTTTAATAAATTATTTGTAGTAAAATTACATTTCTTAAAAATATTTATCCATTGTTGACTAACTGATAAATTTTTATCAATATAATGAGCGACAGTTTTTAACGTTATATACTCTTCATATAGCTGATCTCCATTCAATTGTAATTTGAATACTTCTGCTGCCTTTATAATATCTTCAAATGAATTAAGTTTTGAGGGATAAAGATTTGAAAAATATTGAAACGGGCTATCTTTGAAATTATACCACTTTTCAAGACAAGAAATGCATGAAGATAAAAAATTGATAGCATTTTGTTCAAATGAGTTTCTTTCATCCCTTATCAGATTTGGTAAAGCTTGATTGACTTTGAATCCAAAAAATTTTTTCATTAATTCAACTCTTCAGACTATTTCTAAAGCAGCAAATAGTATTATGTAAATCAATAACAGTAACAGTGTTACTCTCAAGCAGTTTAGCAATTAAACTATGGAATAAATTCATTACATTGTGAATGAAATATAAGTAACACTCTGAAAGAGTAAGACATGAAAAAATATTTTCTGTACATTCATTTCTTCGATCACTTATGAATTGTAGAATTACATGGTGAACATTATCTTGTTGCAAAAAATAAGTTTTAATCGCTGGCCAGCACTTTAATAATCTATCTACAGCTGGATACAAAGAAAGCCATCTTGTTGGAACATGACGAAGAATGTTATTATATTCGAGATTTACAAATTCAAAACAGTCTTTCAATTGTTCAACGTTTTGTGTGCTCACAGAAAATTCATTGTAAACTTTAATAACCAGATTCTCTATATCATAGGGCAGTTTTTTATTTGCTTGTCTGATACTATTATTTAGAACATGACATAAACAATTAGCTGTTATAAGATTAGGATTATGCTCATCTTTCAAAAGTTTATATACTGAGTGATGTTTACCAAAATTTACTGAAGCGTTATCAGCTGAAAATGAAATCATATTCTTTGCCAGCAAACCAGTTTTAATCAAAATTCTATAATTTTTTGAGAAATTGCAATTACTGTTTCATTAGCATCTTCATAAAATTCAATAATTTCTTTTTGAATACCTTTCTCAACTGTAAAATATCTAATAACACAAGGAAACATTTTCTTATTACCACGATTACTAGCATCGCATGCAATAGAATAAGGTATGGAATCAAAAATAACTGGTTTATCCATGGAAAATGCAGCTGAAGTACTAAGTTCATTAGTTGACGTCTGAGAAACAAAACCGATCATCTTTAAATCATATAAAACATTTTCTAGACTTGTTTTAGCCAAAATATTTTTAACTATTGCTTCCATTTTTGTTCTACCACATCGTAATTTTTGTATCAATTTAAAGTCTGGAAAAAATGTTTTGGCATTTTTCATGAAACAATCTGCACTATTATAAATGTGATGATGTTTGACTGAATGATATGTAAAGGAAAGTTCGCATAAAGCAAGAGATTCGTTTTCCAGTGTATTTTTATTTTCAAAAAAATTATGAAGTAATTGGTTTTGTTTCTGTTGGTTGTTCATATTTTTGTATTTTAGTGAATTTACGTGTTGTTTAATTGCACTAGTTCCATCATACTTTACAATAAAACGTATTTGGCATATCTTGCATTTTGCATATTCATTGCTATATTTCATAAGCCATGATTTGAAATTATCATCTTTAAGCCAATTGTCATTAAAAGTACAAAAACGTTTTACTCTCTTCTTTGGCGATAGTTGACGCATTTTTAATAAATTTGAAATTCTGTAACAAATTATTTGGTAATAAGTTATATTAAGGGATCCAGTAATAACCTTGACCTTGATACATAAATCATTAAAAGCAAATGATGTAAATTTTTTTTTTTATTTGAGTTAATTACAGAGAGCAACTCTGTCTGTAATACTAACACAAATTAGAAAAAAATTGATTTACATCACTTTGTTTTCATGCATGTAAATTTCCGAATTGATATCTTAATCTCTATATCAAAACTCAAGACTCAAGGCGCAATGTTCTTTAATATAAATAATTATTAACTATTTACTCTTCGCGCGATATAAAACAAAAGACAACACTGATCGAGTCACAGATTGAAGCAACTGATGATCATTAAACTTATTTTAGTTAATATTTCAACACCAGTAACAATGACCATGTTCAAGCTGAACAAAGCAGCTAGCCTGCTCGCCGAGCACTTGTACGTGATTGATTGGATCTATGAGAACCAATCATATTCAATAGCTCGACGAGCAGACTAGCTACTTTGTCGACTTGCCCAATGATTAGTCTTTTAGATCTACCAATCAGATGTTTTTCCAAAACCAATCAGAGTTCGGATCTTGGCGTTTCCTCACTCCAAGCGCTCACTAATGTAGCGTCACGAAAATCATAACGTAAATTTCATTTTATTAATTGGACATACTTAAAAACCGGACATGTGAACGTCCGGTTTGACATGTCAACCGGACACCGGACAAGATGTCTGAAAACCTGACAGTCCGGTTCAAAACTAAACAGTTGGTAACCCTAGAGCCAGGGCATCAGCGGCCTCCGCCTGGCGCCCGCGCTCGGCCACCTCCGCCGTCATGACCGCGTCCGCAAAGCTTAAAAAGGCCGACCATTTGTTGGGAGCGGACGCAGCCCCCAACACCGCAGTCAAGCGAAGATCGGGGCCGATACTCGCCACCAACACCCCCCTCTCTGCGGCCCACGCGGGGCACTCCTCTAGAGTATGCCGCGCCGAGTCCACCGCCCCCCTCCCCCCCGCAATGCGGGCAGACGGGCGACCCGACACGGCCAATCCTCACCAGGTAGTCCCCGAATGAGCCGTGTCCTGTCACCAGTTGCGTGGCCCGAAATGTGAGACCGCCACGTCCACCCCCCATCCATTCCCCAAAGATGGGAATAAGGGCCTCCCTTGCCCTTCGCCCCGACGGTTCTTCCTCCCTATCATGAAGGACCGCCAACAAATTTTCATTACCTAATTTATAAATCTTTCTGAGAAAATTAATGGAATAATATCAAGATTATTTTATTTTGAATTAAAAAAATTTTCTATTTAAGAATAAAATATTCCTCTCTTAAGAATAAATATGATTGGATTTATAGAGATCCTATTTTATGGTAAATCGAAGGGTAACCATTGAATTCGGAAATCTTTTCTATGTAGCATCAAAAATTATTAAATTATTTATCAATTTAATATGTGAATTGTTTCCGGTTTCATGCAGAAGACTGTGTTTCAAAATCGATGAATATGCGGCGTGCAGGCATGCATTTGCATGGACAGAAGATATAAAAATTCACAAATTATAATTGGGCACTAAGATCCACTGTAGTTTATGCAAGATCGACATTTGGTCTTTTTGATATTTGTATTTGGTTATTTCAGTTGGTCCTAATAAAATATTATAACGAATACAGTTACCTAATACTATACGACCCATACCTATAGAAAAGCATATGCAAAGCATATTATATACCGTTCATCTGGTCCATCAGTTGAACATTGAGTATGTAGTTTTTACAATAGAAAAAATATATTTATATATGATTATAATAAAACAAATTAAATAATAGTATAAATTAAATAATAAAAATTAAATAATACCTTAAATAATAAAACATTGTGTAAACATCATGAGCAATTTTTTAAAAGATTATTGTTCGTTTCTACCAACGTAGATTAACTTTAATCTCGGTTCAACTTACTCTTCATCTTTTTCTAATTCTAAGAATTAGAAGAAGATGAAGAGTAAGTTGAACCGAGGTTAAAGTTAATCTACGTTGGTAGAAATAGACATATTTCCAACACACAATTTTGATGAAAATTCTGTCAAATTTGGTGCAACGTCAACCAAATTGTAAATAGCGATTGCGGTATTTTTATTATAGCTTTTGCGACTTCATTGTTATTTAACTAAACCTGACAAAATGAAATATGAACATAGGTTAATGCGCTCGCATTTAATAAAAATTTTAGAAACAAATGTAATTGAGCATTTTCCTCTAGAATACGGTATTGCTCAAAAAATACTTCTATTAGCAGTAATAAAAGCAAAAGAAGCTGAAGCGATTTATATAATACGTTGATATGAGATGGAACAACAGAAATTGAATCAACTAAGAAAATATCGTGATAATTATATTTATTTTATTTTTTAAAAAATTTTAAAAATTAAATAATTTACAATTAAAAAGTTTCAAAGCATTACAGAGGAAATACAGTTTTCGCAAAATGTTTTTAAGAAAATATATTTAATGCAATACTCACACAGAACGAAACAATGAAAATAAATGTTTTCAAAATAAAAATTGACATCTATATCTAAAAAATTTTCAATTTATATCAAACGTTTCAAACGAAATTATTGAAATACTATCCAGAGTCAGATAAAACAACATAATGGAAATAAATATTCTCAAATAAATAAATAATAAAAATCTATATCTTGAAAATTTATTACAATTAACGCAAAGTGTTTAAAACAAAATTATGGAAGTAGTCAAAAGAATTATATTCAGATTGAACAAAATAAAGTAAAAATCGATATCTATAAAAAATTTAGAAAATAATTGTGCTAAAAAACGTCTTCAATACAAAAAAGATTTAGAAAATAATCGTGCTAAAAAATGTCGTCAATATGAACAGAATTTAAAAATAATCGTGTTAAAAAAATGTTAGTATGAATAAAATTTAGAAAATAATCGAGGTAAGAAATATCGTCGATATGAATTTAGAAAATGATCGTGCTAAGAAACGTCGCCTATATAACAGAATTTAGAAAATAATCGTGCTAAAAGTCAATTACGCTATTTGACAAATTTTCAGCAAGAACGAGATAGACAAAAAAAGTAAATTGTGATCGTAAGTGATTGTATAATAAACAATATTATAAGAAAAAGAAGTCAAAATCCAATTTTGTTTAAAAAAAATCACGATATTGCCAAAAATATTATAAAAAAGTATGAAAAATTTTGGTTACAAAATTATGTAAAAATTTTACAATTCTAAGATGACTATTGAAGATATTTTTAACAAACTTGATATTAAAAATCACGCTGAAGGATGATTAGAAACAGAAAGAATCGTTGTTGTATGCATATTCGAAACAGTTATATTCGAAATATGTATAAAATATTAGCTTTATCTAAAAAGAAATCGGAAGTGTGCTTGAGTCTCGCTACTAACAATAAATGTAAAACAGTCGGTGATAAATTAGATGCATTTTGTGGCAAATCGAGACATACATATTTATCCGAAAATTATCTTATTGATTCTTCATATCGTAACATTACTTTATCAGAACCTTTGGAATGTGAAAGATCAAAATACAAATATATTATCTTTGAAAAGAATAAACAGAGAGACCATGATTATGCAACAAATTATGCAAAACTAATGATTCTTCTTTAATTGATTATTATGAAAAATTCCTCCGAGCGATAAGTACTTCCACTAAGAAAATATTATTACAGAATTATTACAGAAGATTCATAAATGTACAATAAAAGAAATACGAAGTTGAGTTACACACACATATTTGTTACATTGACATAACTCTTTGTAAAGCGATGTCTTTTTCTATTCAATTGTTATCATCTCATTTCTCAAAGGTATAGATATTAGGATCAGATATGTTAAACGTTTAGTTTATCAAATGACAAGTTTCTATCAGAAAATTAAATTTAGAAAAGGCTTTAACTTCTACTGATTTAGATACATTAAATGAGATTATAATTTTGGCACAAGAAAAAGCAAATTGTATATAGCATACTAATATTGTTTTGAGTGATGAGGATATTATTTTTATAGAAACGTTTAAGGCTTTAATTAAGTGTTTCATGGATACACTTTGATATTGATGTTTATATCATCATGTGAGAGACTTTGCTACAAAAAAAATGTATCCGAAATTAATAAACTTAAAGCACAAATAAATATTCCAATTTGAAAAAATTTAATGCGCATATAAAAAAACAAAATATTAACTCAAAATATATATGTAATTATTGTGAAAGAAATTCCGGGTGAATGGGTTAATGCCTATTGTATTTTAAATAATCTCATTGTATATGATATACTTGATGTAATGGCATCTCTTAATACATTTGAAAAAATTTTTATTCAAAAACTAAGACATTTCAAACTGTTGTTAAAATGGGAACTATTATTAACAAAAAATTGCCTCAAAGGCAAACAATACAAAGGCAAAAAAAAGAACTTTTCATTTATCACTTCCCTTAGAGAAACGTGAAATAAATTATGTAAAGATACCGATCCAATAAATAAAAATCATGAATTGTACATTTTAGTTAGAGGTATTCCAACAAAATTCAAAATTATTTAGAAAGAAAAGGTAAATTGAAAAAGTATTCAATGGTTTAATGTGGTTAAAGCATAACAATCCTCTTTACTATCATATTATATTGTCAGAAACTCACGATGGATTATGTTTACAGAAATTAAATAAGCCAGAATTTGGAATACAAGAAACAGAAAACAATGGTAAATTTTTTTGCATGACAATTGCAAATTATTAAATCCAAAAAACCCAATAGAAGAAACGGAAAATAACGCAAGAGCTATTTTAAATAATCTGCATGCAGCAATATTAACTAAACTTATTGAGAGTGATAGTTATTACGACCAATATACTATTTATCGTTTATATACAAAAAATTACATAAATCTACTACCAATTTATATCAAAAGTTAAAAATTTGCCTTTTGATAATCGTGAAAAAGATTTAGATTTATAATGCTTTCCAGATTTATACTCTTTTAGTATTAATGGACAATATCATACTAAACCAATTAAACTTCATGAATTTATTAAATGTCATTTAAAGTCTAAACATTCACAGTATAGACTAAATCAACAGTATATATTTTATTTGTTAAATAAATTGCGAATATTCCTCAATTAAATCGTAATATTTACCATAAATTGAATGTTACTAATTTGTGAGATTGTTACACTTCAGAATATTTAGAAACATTGCCTAAAGATTTATTAGAATCTAACTTGAGTTCAATTTTTTCTATTTTAAGAAATACGGAACAATACTAGCGTAAATCAAGAAGTGATTTAAATTGTATGATACATTTTATGATACAACATTATGGACTTGCGAATCCTGGCAAATGGTTGCGAGATGAATTAGACGAATATATTTGCGAGGTAAATAGATTGTCTAATGATTCTTCTTTATTCACCAGTATTCTCAGTATCGTTAAAGATCCTACAATATCGAGATTTCTCGATAATAAATTTTGGACGATGATTGATTTTATTTGTTCCAAAGATCATTTGATCGAAGAAGTAATATTTCTAATGGCGAGAATACCAAAGTAGAAGTGTACAACATCTGTTCATGTATTACTTTGGATTAAAAATGCGCCATTTATTGGTGAATCTTCTGCTAAAAAAGTTTCTAAATTTATTTTACAAGATATAACTTGTAAAATGCCGGATAAAAATATTTCACCGTTATTATACAGGCGAGTCAATATGCATCAATGTTAAGTATTTAGCGGTCGATTGCTAGGCGTACCGAGCGCCATTCGCATTCGGGCGAATTTTTGTATTTCTTGCCTATCAGGACACGTTTCGCCTTCGGAGAGCACCGAGTCTTCCCGTGTCTTATCGGGAACCAGCGGCGGCTCTCGCGGTCCCGTCGTCGTCAATTATTTATTCATTCCTTCCTTGAGATTAATTGTGAAAACAACGGTGCGTGAGCGTTGAACTTTTGTATCCGGTATCACATTCTAACGAGCAATAAAAATACGCTTCAACTCAAGAGAAGAAAGTGATTCATTTTCTCCTTCTACAACGATCTGTGTTTGGTATCGTTAATTCGCAACGACCTTAAGGAAGAATCAACTGAAGAGGGATACATGTCCTTCGACCACAGTCTCGAAGGTAAATTCCGAGGATATCCGTGGTAGGCACAAGCCGCATCGTTAACATTATGATCCTTCGAGCCGGATAGCGACGACACTTTCGCCGTTGCGACGCAGCTGAAGAGGTTAGCTGCCTAGCAAGTCCCTCTTCTTCGGCAGCTCAGACAGACAGACAACTTTGGATCTTCACTCATTAGAGAGTTTCCGGACCCCACGCTCAGGTTACGACCAAGCAGCCTGACGCAGCTTGCCCATCGAAAGGCGTTCATGAGACAAGGATTTTACTAATTGCGGCTAATTGAGTTTCCACAGTGCTCTCGCCTACAGGGACATCTTCAACGCAGCCGACACCCTTCTCCTCCTCAGTTCTACACGCGGATTGAATGTGAGATAAGGTTAACCACATCAAGGTCGGTGCCAGCTAATTATTTTATTGCTTACTCATTTCATTGCGCGTCGCCATGTCTAACAACGGCGAAACAATTGCGCTCAAGCGTCGACGCTCAACAATTTCGGCATCGTGCACGTGGATGCGAACGTTTGTGGACGCTATCCAATCCGTTACACCAACTGTCGCGACGCAGCTCGAAGAGCGTCGGTCTAGGTTAGAGGGATATTGGTCGGAGTACGACGATGTACAAACGAAACTAGAATTGCTAGATGAAGCCGAAGCGAGTCATCGCGTTACATTCGAAGAAGCCTTTTATGCTCTATCTGCGAGAATGCGCGAATTCTTCGCTCTTGCGTCCTGCGCGCGCCGCGTTCATGCCGTCTCCGTCACCTTCAAATTCTGCCGTCGCCGAGCACTTCAGTAACATAAAATTGCCAAAGTTAGAATTATCTAAATTCTTCGGAAACTACGAGGAATGGTTTCCGTTCTTCGACGCGTTTAACTCTCTTATACATGTAAACGCGTCGCTAAGCAATGTACAAAGGCTGCAATACTTAAGGTCTTCCGTCACCGGCGATGCGGCCAAGATAATCAGCGCATTAGAGATCTCAGGTGCAAATTATGAAGTAGCGTGGAATCTTCTAAGAGAACGTTACGATAACAAGCGTCTCATCGTGCAGTCATGTAAAGGCGATCATGGACTTGCCATCCATGACAAAGGAAAACGCCGTTGAATTACGTCAGATCGCAGATGGCGTAACTAGACATATTCATGCTCTTCAGGCTTTAAAACGCCCTACGTCTAGGGTTGCCAGAAGTTAAAAGTATATAAAGAGAACTTTTCTCAAGAAAAAAGAGGACAAAAAGAAAACAATATATAAATATAATATTTATTTATACATAAATAAACTTTTATTTATTATAAATAGAAACAATTTTTGGAAAAATAACATTCACTTTTAAATTATTCTTCAAATAAAACATTTATAAATAAAAAACCAAACAATAAATTCTTATTGCTAATACTACTAATTGCTAAATTAAAAAATTACAGTATCCTTAGTTTTATCAGTCACAAACTTTATATTTTTTTGAACTACGAACTTCTGATAGTAATTTGTTATTACTTTTTATTTCATTATAAAATTCCTTACACGTTATATTTCTATAATTATATGTTACCGACATTATTGATTTTATGCTTTCTATATTTAGACAATTTCTTTCTTTTGTCCATTGCGCCCCAATCATCGAAAATAATCTCTCTACATTGCCATTATGTCCTGGTATTGAAAAATAGTACTGACAAATTTTTAATATTTCAGAATAAAATTCTAAATTATTTGATTGTTTGAAATATGTGATCCATTTTAAATTTGGTGATATTTTTTCAAAGTCATTGCTATGAACATTTTTTTCAATGTATAGTTTTAAGTTACAGTATTGATCGAAGCACTTCACATCATCAATATAGCTTCCTATTTTTGAGTTAATAAATATTATTGCATTGGCAACTTGTTGCCATTCAGGTATATTAGTAAGAGACATCCATTCAAAAATCTTCAACTCATGAAATTGATGAGACCAGGTAATAATATAGTCTAACATTTTTTTATAGCAACAAATTGTTTTTCTTAAAATTAATAACTTGGGAATCGAAACCATCTCGTGATATACTTTGCAGAATACTAGAAACTTTTATTGGTAGGAAGGACTGCTCAATTCGCTGTTCAAGCATAGTAATTAAACATTTTAAGATACTTATAGTTTCCATAACAAAATTTTTTTCTGTTTCTAGTTCTTTTGTTTTTTCATAAAACTTATATATTGAATGAGCAAACCACAAAGAAACCTCACCTAAATTTGATTCAAAAAAGTTTTTCAGAATTTTTGGACAACTGTCGCTAGATAAAAAATAGGACTTTAGGGCGGGATACATTTGTAAAACGCGATTAAACCAGGAAACAATGATAGCCAACGCGTTTGACTGTGATATAATAACTGCCTGTATTCAATGTCCACAAATTCACAAAATTCTTTCAACTCCTCTGTTCGTACAGTATATACTGAAAAATGATTGTATATTTTCATAATTATTGATTGGACATCAATACTTAATGTTTCTAAGCCTTTTTTTGCAGCATTGTGTATTATGTGTGCTGGACAACCAATACCAATCAATTCTTTTTGCATTTCCCGGTTTAATAAGCTGTATACATTTTCTGTCCCAGCTCTGCGCATTCCACCAAAATTTGTATTGCAATTATCTGCTGAAAAAGCAATGCACTTATCCATCAAATTCCATTTCTTTAAAGTTTTTATCAATAAATTATAAATCGTTTGTGCTTTTTCATTAGGTAAAGTTTCCAAGTTAATAAATTTTGAACAAATCCCTTCATCAATGGTAAAGTATTGTATCAAAATCGGAATCATTTTTTCTGAAGCATGGTTACTTGCATCTGTAGATATTGATATAAAAGGAATATTAGATACAGATTCAGTAACTCTACTAATGCAATAGGGAGCAATAACTTTTTTCCCAATCATTGCTGTTTTTGTTCTAGCAAATGACAGATGTTTAGCAGTCTCAGAGTCTTCGAATATATGTTTCAATAAATCTGTTGTGCAGTCAGATGAATTAAAACTCATATGATGTTTTAAAATATGGAATGCTAAGGTTGTTTCAACAGCTGCTACTTTCTCATCTAATTTTTTACATTTGAAATTTATCAAAGAATCTAATTTGCTTGATGTCTCTATGGATCGGATACATAATTGATGTTTCTTTGATTCAATATGTTGTTGCAGATCATATTTCCCTTTATTTCCAATAGAAACTTTAGTCTTACATACCGAACAGAAAGCAACGTATTTAGAATCATCAACACCTTCAAAACATGTATATTTTGCTTTTAATTCAGAAGAAAATATGCATTTTCTTTTACTCATGGCTGTAAAAAAAATTAAATTCTATTAAAAATCCTATTAATAAAAAGTTAAAAATTATTTTTAAAACCTCTAATGTAAAATTACAAAAAATAAATGTAATTATTTAGTTTAACACCTCACCTCAAATTTTGATTAAATTACACTTATTCTATATATTTTTGCGTGAAACAAAAGAATCTCATAGAAAAAAATGTCGCTCTGTCCTATGAAGTGAGATATTTATCATTAAAATTGATGCTTTTTATGGTTAGGAAACCTGTTATACTGCCAGAATGCGAAATGAGAATGCGTTGCGATCACACGCGCATGCGTTATGATAAATAAATAATAGGTGCATTCCGTTTCACGCATATGCGCACGTTCATCTATAGTATATGTGATGTATACTATAGATAAATGCGCGCATATGCGTGAAACGGAAGACACCTAATATGTTTTGTGCGTATGTTTTGTCCAATCAATAATTATGAAAATATACAGAAAAGATTGGATAAAAAGACTAAGAAACTACTAGACTAAGAAAAAAGAGGACAAAAAAAGATCAGAATGAAAAAAGAGAGTGAACAAAAAAATCGAGACAAATAAAGAGGACAAGTTCTCTTTAAAAGAGATATTTTGGCAGCCCTACCTACGTCTCAGTGGGACAATCTGTTGATTTACATTTTAAGTAGCAAGCTCGATGCACTCACGTCGCGGGAGTGGCAGTTGTCGCTGACAAGTTCCGAGTTGCCCACCTTGAAACAATTTATAAACTTTATCGCACACCGATGTCAAACTCTCGAAGCGAATGACAAGCGCCGCATCTTCAAAGAATATTAGTGCACGATCGCAATCACAGACTCGCTCGAGACGACAGTCTTGCGTCGCCGCGGTGAAGGCAGGGTGCAGTTTCTGCAAAGGCGAGCATTCGTATATCACTGTCAAAACTTTTTGACATTACCGGTTTCACAAAGAATCGCGGAAATACGCAAACGCAAAATTTGCGTTAATTGTTTGCGATCCAGTGATCATGTCTCGAACAAATGTCCTTCAGGCAACTGTAAAATTTGTAAAGCTAAGCATAACACACTGCTTCATTTTACCGCCGCCACGCCATTGAATTCTGAAACCTCAGAGTCACAAAACCGCGTCGCGGAGATTAAAGGGAATACGACTACGACTAGCTCCCCTGCCGCCCTCGTTACAAGTAGATTCATCCAATCATGATCATGCTCTCTACGGCGGTCGTCTTCGCATATGACAACAAGAGCTCTCGTAAATCTTGCCGTGTATTATTAGATTCCGGATCACAAGCCAATTTTATCTCACAGCGCTTTTTGGAAATACTCGGTCTTAAAACGCGCTCGTCGAATATTTCCATTACCGGAATAAACAAAACGGTCACAGAGAGAACTTTCCAAGTGACCGAAGTGCGACTACAGTTTCGCGCACAAATTCTTTTAGCTTTTCAATGGACTGCATTGTTACCGACCACATGACTGACAGGCTCTCAGCCTTTACACTCAAAAGGAATGCCTTTGACATTCCTCAAAATCTCGTATTGGCCGACCTGCAGTTCCATGTAGCGTCGGAAATCGACATTGGAGCACTTCTGGCGCTTACTTTGCGTCGGACAAATTAGGCATCTCCGACTCACCCGATCTTACATAAAACGCGTTTCGAGTGGATTTTGTCTGGATGATTCAAAGCCTCGCCAAACTCGAATCAAAGCGTGCGTTCTTTCCACGTGGCAATTTCAAACACGCAATTGTATGATCAAATAACGCGTTTTTGGCAAATCGAGGACGTCGCGGACACCTCGAACAATTACACTAACGAGGAAACTCGTTGCGAAAAACTTTTCTGCAAAAAAATTTTCTGCAAAACTTGTCGCGGAACGAGCAAAGCAGATTTATCATCAAACTGCCGTTTAAAGATTGCGGCCCCAACATTCTCGGCGACTCCAGAGAAATCGCTTTGAAACGATTTCACAGCATAAAAAAACGGCTTGGTCGGGATCCCTATCTAAAAACTCAATATTCACAATTCATAAACGAGTACATCGCATTAGGTCATGAAGGCAATCACCGAAAAATCAGACGGAGATTCAGATTCCTTCTATCTGCCTCACCATTGTATCTTTAAATCCACGCAGAGTAACAAAATTCGAGTAGTTTTTGATGCCTCAGCCAAAAACTCTACCGGCGTGTCGTTAAATGATACACTTATGGTCGGCCCAACCATCCAACAAGACTTATTTTCTATTTTATTGCGATTTTGCACCTTTCAATTCGTCTTTTCGGCTGACATTGTCAAGATGTACAGGTAAATCCTGATACATCCCTCACAAACGCGATATCAGCGCATACTTTGGCAAGACAACACCTCTTCTAACGTTAAGGCTTACGAGCTCGTCACCGTAACGTATGGCACTTCTCCGGCGGCTTATCTATCGACAAGATAAATGGCTAGCCGAACATTATGCAAGTGATTTTCCGAAGGGCGCCGCATGTGTGGGCCAAGATTTTTACATCGACTACATACTCACGGGAGCTAATACCGTCGAGGAGGCCATGAAAATCCACGACGAGACCATCAAAGTACTACGTGCAGGCTTTCGAACTTGATAAATGGACGTCAAATTGCCCGGATCTATTAGTAGATATCAAGGATCAAAACGATCCAGTTGAAATCGACAGTGGCCCAGAATCCTCTATATTAGCATTCATTGGAATCAATTTCAAGACATTTCATTTTTTTTCTATTAGCCTGACATTATGGTTGCGACGGTTTCCAAACGAATCATACTCTCCGAGGTTTCTAGACTCTTCGATCCTCTCGGGCTGCTAGGACCGGATCGTTCTCGCGAAATTAATTTTGCAGGAGCTTTGGAAGTTAGGCGTTCATTGGGACGAATCGGTCCCGCAAGAGCTACACTCACGATGGTCAAGGTTCAAATCGCAGCTGGACAACATCAATCGGCTCTCTATACCACGCTGCGTTGTTCTCCATGCGAATTTGCAGTCAATGCAAATTCATGACTTTTGCGATGCAAGCCAAAGGGCCTACGGAGCCTGCGTCTATATACGTACGAGAACCGAAGAAAATACATACCACACTAGATTATTATGCTCAAAATCTCGCGTCGCATCTCTCAAGGCTGTATCACTACCTCGCCTTGAGCTCTCGGCAGCATTGTTGTTGGCCAAACTGATCAAGAAGATTGAAGCATCATTCTCACTAACTGGCATGCAAATATTTTTGTGGTCTGATTCCACAATAGTCCTAAATTGGATAGCCTTACCATCACGAAGATGATCGGTTTTCGTGGCTAACAGGATTAGTCAGATTCAACATATAACTAATCCAAGCGACTGGTATCACGTTAAATCAGCCGAAAATCTCGCCGACATTTTATCACGTGGTCTCGATCCACAAGATTTGGTCAGTTCTTCGATGTGGTGGCAAGGGCCTGCTTTTTTGATGATGAATGTTGGTCTAAATCCGATTTCAAGTGTTCATCAGAAAATCTTCCCGAACAGAAGAAATCTGTGGCAGCCGTTACCATCCTTGATCATTCAATCATAAACGAGTTGTTAAACAAGTATTCAAGTCTTGACAAGACATGTCGTATTCTCGCGTATTGTATGAGATTTTCCAAGTCTCACCGCCCACACACAACTACAACTTTTGTGTCTCATCGGGAGAGTCTGTTTGCCTTGCAAGTCATGTGTAAATCTGTGCAGAGCCAGGCCTTCTCTGATGAACGCAATACTCTAAGCAGGAGTTAATCCCTTAACCCCACGAGTAGCATTTTATCCCTATCTCCATTCATTTGCGAGGACGCGTTAATGTGAGTAGGACGCAGACTGATCAATTCAGATCTTAGTTTTGACGCGTGTCACCCGATCTTACTGCCCCGAGATCACATCCTGATTCGTCGCGTAATAGAGCGAGAACATAAACGCAACGCTCACGCGGGTGTGCAAGCCACAATGGCGGCGGTAAGACAACGTTTCTGACCGATCTCCCTATGATCGACCACCAGAAAAATAATAAAAAATTGCGTCACATGCTTCAAGAATAAATCTATCCTGTCAGGGGCAATCATCGTTGCCAGCTGAGCGCGTAACCGTTTCGAAACCTTTTACACATTGCAGAGTTGATTATGCCCTTTCATCCTGCGCGAGTCCAAATGACGCAACGCTCGAAATCACAAGGCCTATTTAGCGCTTTTTGTGTGCTTTGCTACCAAATATACTCATCTCGAGCTCGTCAGCGACCTGTCGTCGGATTCCTTCCTGGGTGCGCTTAAACGATTTGTATCGCGTAGAGGAAAACCGTCTTGTATATACTCCGATAACGGAACCATGTTTGTCGGCGCTCAAAGACAGCTCAAGGAGCCTTCGCTTTTTTGCGCACCGAGTAAGTTCAATCCGACATAAACCACTTTCTACGCGAGCCGCGTAGAAATTTATTCATGAATTTCAAATCATGAAACCGCGTGGAAATTTCAATCCTCCTAACGCCCCTCATTTTGGCGGGGAGGCCGAGGAGCTCTGGGAAGCTGCCATAAAGTCCGCCAAATATTACCTGCATAGAATAGTCAGAAAGGCGCCTTTAACTTTCGAAGAGTTGCAAACAATATTTTGTGATATAGAAGCTATTTTGAATTCACGCCCTCTTATTCCATTAAGCAATGATCCCAACGATCTAACCTACTTGAGTCCTGGTCATTTTTTGATTGGCATCGCCTTGAATGGTTTACCTTATCACGATTTAACTGATGTAAATGAAAACAGATTACTTCGTTGGCAGCGAATTGAGTAGATTAGACAACACTTTTGGCGCAGGTGGAACAAGGAATACCTACATACACTGCAGCAACGTCACAAATGAAAGGCCAACAAGGGTGAGCAACTGAAGCTCAAGCAGATGGTCTTATTCAAGCAACAGAGCCTGGCGCCAATGCAATGGTTGCTGGGTCGGGTAGAAGAAGTTCATCCCGGAGCGGATAATATTGTGCGAGCAGCTACCATTCGCACAGCAAAGGGCATATTCACCCGATCACTGACCAAAATCGCGGTCCTTCCGATGGACAAACAATAGATTTACTTTATTCTTAAGTCGAATTAGTAATGTAAGGTGTAATTATCATTTAGTTACATGTTTTGTGTTCATTATTTTCGTTTTAAAAGGTTGTCCTTTCAACGGGGGCGACGTATGTTAAGTATTTAGCGGTCGATTGCTGGGCGTATCGAGCGCCATTCGCATTCGGGCGAATTTTTGTATTTCTTGCTATCAGGGCACCTTCGACACATCTCGCCTTCGGAGAGAGTCGGATCTTCCCGTGTCTTATCGGGAACCGGCGGCGGTTCTCGCGGTCCCGTCATCGTTAATTATTTATTCATTCCTTCCTTGAAATTAATTGTGAGAACAACGATGCGTGAGCGTTGAATTTTTGTATCCGGCATCACATTCTAATGAGCAATAAAGATATGCTTTAACCCAAGAGAAAAAAAAGATTCATTTTCTCCTTCTACAACGATCTGTGTTTGGCGTCGCTAATTCGCAACGACATTTAAGGAAGTACCAACTGAAGAGGGATACATGTCCTTCGACCACGGTCTCGAAGGTAAATTCCGAGGACACCCGTGATAGGCACAAGCCGCATCGTTAACAATCAACAATACAAACATGCGATTATTATCTTCGTTCTAAAAAAGTAGGACGTAAAGTTGCTCGTATATGTTGTTTCGGTTTTCCTCATCCTGTTATGGAAACATTTGTTTATAGGAGATGTCGTAAGTTCGATAGCAGGTAGGAAGCAATTAAAATAAAAAAATAGACTTTCCTTGCACAGATACTGAAATCGATATAAATGATTATAATCCTATCCTTATTACTTGGGAAAGAAATATGGATATACAATTTATTGATGAAAAATCATCTTTAAATTGTATATTATTAAGTATACATATAAATAAAGCAGGAAAATATGAATTATCTATTCTATCTTTGATAGTAAAAATAATAAAAATAAATTATTGACAAGTTATCTTTGGAATATTGCTTTGCGATGAATAATGGGGAATGTGGAGCTTTTAAAGCTGTTGATATCTTGCTTGCTATTCCTTTATATGGGACCAAATATGACTATTAAATGATTAGATGTTAATAAGATATGATATAGAAAAGTCAAAAGCTGTAAGGAAATTGAAGCTCTATAAAAATTCTACAGACACATTTTATCCATCTCTAATAGATAATCATGATCCACTTAGACCGGAAGAGTTAGAATTGATGTCTTTATATGAGTTTGCACAATGGTATGTGTTGTATCGATAGATGGGATGTAGTAGAAGTCACCTCGATCTTCGAGGATTTTTATTACAACTCTTTAATGAACCTTAGCCTTATAGCAATACAGAATAGATAGTCGACAACGATAGTTCTATATTTTTCTTTTCTTTTTATCTGTATATACTATCTGAGCCCTATCTAACGAGAGCGCAACTATCGTAACTCTAAGTCGGACACAACACCATCTATCTAATGAAGGGAAATGAAAAATACATGTGTTACCTATAATCTACGCGGTTCATATAGAATCTATAAGATTAATGATCACAATAATTCTCCCATGCTAAAAAAAAATAAACATTTTGGTAGACGAAATAGTAAAACTTATTTAACTCAAAATGTAGTCACGGAGATGTGATGGCCCGAATGTGACCGTCGTTGTGACCGTCTAATATTATCCGTCGAAAGATCTGGTGTGACTCTCGTTTGATCTTCGTTCTCGGGCCTTTCTTCAGCTGAGGCCGTTACTGGAGCAATCTCCTCAGGAATTCCATGTAGTGACCCAAATCGGTAGACAAGTTCTTTCCTGGATTTACCTCTTCTTCTTCTTCTTCCTTAGTATCAGAAGAAAATCTAACTGATTTTTTTCTTTATTTCCGTGTTGCGTAGTAGTTGATCAAATATGCCTTTTGAAAATATATCCATTGTTAAGCTTAATGAGGTAATGAAGTTGACCATACTTTTCGATGATTGTGCCGAACTTCCATGTGGGTTTTAAGTTTGAATAATAACGTGCTTGTACTCTCTCTCTCATCGATAAGCTGCGAGTGCCAGGGATTTTTTTGTAATTAGTAGTATACTTGAATGGTTTGAGGGCCTCTAGATTAATCCGGATGGTACGGTAGAGATACAGTTCCGCTGGAAATTTCCGCTTCCCACATGCGAGTGGCGTGGTTCTATATCTAAATAAAATTTCTCGGACCTTCTGGTTGAGAGTGAGAGGTTCATCTTGCATTGATTTAAAGCGTTGTTTTAGGGTCTGGTTCCTCTCAATCCATTTGTGACAGGATGTCTCGGGACTATCAATTTTTAAAAAATACCGCTTTCCCGACAAAATTGTTTGAATGGTTCACTGACAAATATTGTTGCGTTATCAGAAATCATGATTCTAGGGATGGGTTGAAAAGATCTCTTTTAATAATTCAATGGTCTTTCCTAATGTTGGTGCATCTTTGATTCGAATTTCAGCCCATTTCGAACACAGACATCTATATAATACACTAGACTGCTAACTGTATCCCTTTAACTGTTGCCAAAAAGTATGTACGACTTGCGCAGAATAAGGTTCGCGCATGCGCAGAATAAGGAYCGCGCATGCGCAGAAGACATTTTTATATACCTTTATGTACTTGAGATAAGGTTATATATAGTTATATTGCTTGTCTTAAATGAGATAAATGATTTTTTGTGA
>JANQDE010000382.1:21944-46152 GCA_037157785.1 Cephalotes varians | reverse complement strand
AAACAATGGGAGTTAGCAGTCTAGTGTATTATATAGATGTCTGTGATTTCGAACGAGCATCTATTACAATTAAAAAGATGATTTTCGAATGGATCTGCATAATCTATGTGAATTCGATCCCAATTAGATACTGGTTTTTCCCATTGATGTAACGAAGCTTTTGCCGGACTGGTTTTAACTTCTGCACAATTTTGACAGGATCTTGCTATCCGTTCGACGTCTCGATCAATTCCTTTCAAAATACAATAGCGCCGCGCAAGTTGTTCCATTTTCGTAATACCAACATGTGTTTTATGTAGTTCTTCGAGGACCTTTGGCTGTAGCGCTTTAGGAATGACTACATGTTGACCCTTAAATAATATTCCCGCTTCAAGTATATATTCAATATTAGCAGTTTCATCATTAAGTAAATTCTCTTTAATTCTTGAAAGGGCTTCATCTTTATCCGTTTCTTGAACGATCCTTTAATTCTTCGGATAAAATTTCAAAAATGGTTGAATAGCAGAGCTGATGAACTTCTTCATTGATGGCGATATCAGTCGAATAATGCTTTTGATTTACTGGAGCTCTGGATAAACAATCAACATTGACATTTCCGGATCCTTTTTTATATTCGACTTCATAATCAAATCCTGATAAAAATGTTGTGTAACATAGTGTTACGTCCTGAGGACTCCACGATTTCCTCCTTTCAAGGACGGCTAATAGAATAATCCATTAAAATAAGAAACTCGTGCGTCAGCGGTTATCTATCGGCAAGCGGGCAATAAGCCCGAGTTTCCCTTTTTTGATTGTTTATCTCGATAGAGTTTTTCTCTTATTTTCGGTATGTCGATTATCTCACATGCATATGCCAAGCGAAACCTTCCAGAGGAAACTCAGATAAACAAAACTAAATAAGAGCATGATTTTGCTGGTCTCGTTTGACCCACATGTAAATAAAACTGGCACCAAGACGTGCCAAGGACACTGAATATACAAAAACAGCAATAAAATAATATCTAAATGTGAGACAAAAAACATTTTTCTAGCGAAATCGAGCATCAATATGGGACGGTGAAATCGTGTGAATATATGCAAGGGAGGACGAATGCATAAAACTTTATTGAAGTGCCCGATAATTTCCAGGCCCAAGAGACAACAGAAACATGCTCTATTTACTTTATGTGTGCATTCGTGTTTTCTGCAACCTCTAATAAAAGAGAAATCGCCGACAAACAAAAAATAGGTAACGCAAATAATATTCTTTGGAAGGTATCGTGAGACTCATCTTGCCCTCTTCTCAGGAAACGGGGCGAGCAAATGAAGATCCAAACTTGCCAATAGATAATCGTAGAAAAATCATACTGCCTTACAAACAGCTACGAATACCAATAAACAAGCGTACGATAAGATTTGCGTTGCGGGTGGAGCTGAGCTAATGCGAGAAACTCCAACTAAAATTTGAAAATTTGATCACCAAGTATCCTACCAACCAAAACCTTGGAAACAACCAACTTAACCCATCCCACAAGAAATCCTAAAAGACTCCTATATAAACCACGACATTTTGAGCTCTTCCGTTCAGTTTTCTCGTCAACGTTCAGTTTTTCGTCAACTCTCAGTTTAGTCAACTCTTTCTTTCTTCGTCGACTCTCAATTTTCGTCGGCAATCAACGCAGTCAACTCACGATTTAGCTAGTTAGTTATTATTCAGTACAAGTGAATCTCAAGAAATCACCCAGCACCTCTCGACGTCCAGCCATCACCAAGCAGTAAGTTGCAATATCACACATATATAGTGTTACGAATGCTGCCCGGTATACTCTTTCCCGAGCCGAGCGAGTTGGAGTGAGTGAAAGTGTGCAGTGACATTCGTAACAATATCTTTATATATCAAATCGGTCCGTGAAATATCCCCGGACTTTCCAWCGGCTTTTGCTCTCAAAATTTCTCACCCAAGTATCTGAATTATCCCCCTCATCACTCCTTCTATTAATCCTTTTTATTCAGTCAACCTTAGACGTCAACCTACACGGTGAACTGCGTATCCTTTTATCTACCCTATCTTAGACGTCAACCTACACGGTGGACTGCGTATCTTTCTATCTACACTACCTCAGACATCAACCTACACGGTGGACTGCGTATCCTTCTATTCACCCAACCATAGAAATCAACCTACACGGTGGACTCTTTATCCTTTTCTACCCACCTAGTCCACTTCTCTCCCTTTTGTTAATATCCATTAGAATGTTTGCGCAAAACACTTTCCGAAATTAAATAACCCTTTACTTCGATTTTATAAGTCCTTCAGAAAAGTAAATTTCAACAAAATGCAATTCGATTACCTCCAACAATGTTTCTTTAAATATTARTAAATCGAYGGAATCGAYGRAACAGGCCRRRYCTATATGTTTATTAAAATGAATTGGAATATTCAGAGATGTTAAAKGAATTATCACATTTCAGTTTTCCTTCTCCATTCTCCTATCTTTTATAATTTCAACGCCATTTCTTTTTTAAATTCTTTCCTCCTTCCTCAATTACCTTCTCAAAGATAATCGACAGCCTACAAATGAATACAAGTATATATAAATATATTTTTTCACCTTACTCCGCTCCGCCCGTACTCTTTCACACATTCACACATAAATACGATTGTAAAAGGTGCCTGACACTCTAACAATGTATCGCGGTTACTTAGTAATTACTTTTATTTTTATATTGACTGTTTTATAATAAAGTTTAAATGTTAGCGAAAATCGTTCTCGCTCTTATTAATTAAATTAAAACGACCTCGCCCTTTCATTTCCTTACACTCGAAGATCGCACGTGGTCCAGTCCCGAGTTAAAGGGATTAAGTTCCTTGACTCGAATTAGGACCGATGATCGCACTGCTCGTGGAAAAAGGTGTTATAGCGWCCTTTCGGGACGTTGACCCATATTCCAGAGCCATAAAAGTGCGTTCAACTCGCAGCACGCGCCTCTGTGCGTATACCTGCGAGACAGTTACTGTTTACGTCCTCCTCCTTCCCTTTCCTTCCAACTTATATAAACAAAACCTTCGGGGTTTGAACGTAACAATAGTAGTCGAGCTGAAGTTGGTAATTTATTATTTTGATTGCGACCAAATACATACATGAAGAAATGATTGATTGCGAATACGATTGCAAGAGCCTTACGGCCTTGCAAGTTGACTGTAATTGCTTTCTGCGGGTGTTAATGACCTAAATGCAAATGCAATTGGTTTTTCGACGCCATTAATAATATGTGACAAAATTCCTGCGATGCCTGTAGGGCTAGCATCACATGCTATAACTAAAGGAAGCTCTGGTTTATATGGCGTCAAGATTCGATCATTTGAAATTTCATTTTTAAGTTTCAGGAATACATTTTCACAGGCGTTAGACTATTTAAATTTTGAATCCTTTAAGAGTAATTTCCTTAACGGGTACATAATGGTTGATGCATTCGGAATAAATCTTGAATAATACATTACCATCCCCAGGAAACGACGTACTTCATCGATGTTGGATGATCTTGGCATGTTGACAATGGCTTCAATTTTTTTGAGGGATTTTGATATTTTATTGAATCCAATTATATGTCCAAGGTATTCGACTTCCTTCTGGAAAAATAAGCACTTGCGTTGATTGAGATGAAGATCGTATTTCTTTAAGCGCTGTAGACAAGCATATAGATTTTGTTGACATTCTTCTTTACTAAATCCATGAACGATAATGTCATCGAAACATGCTAGAGTCTTATTGAGACAAAATTTGATCTATAATTCGATTAAATTCTGATGGAGCCGTCTTAATTCCAAATGAAAGTCTGTTCATCCGATAAGTGCCTCGGTGTGTCGAAATAGTTCGGATTTCACTACTTTCTTTGTCGACCTGTAAGTGTAGGTACGTCTTGAATAAGTCGAGACGACAGAAGTAACGTGAATCCTGGAGGCTGTTTAATATTTCGTCGAATCGCCGAATTAGATAGTTAGCCAAAATCAGTCTCTGGTTAACACCAACTTTGTAGTCTACGCGTAAACGTACTCCGCCGTCACTCTTAGGAATGATTACTAATGGCGATCCCCAATCACTTAAATTCACCTTTGAGATAATGCCAGCTATTTCAAGATAGTTGAATTCTTTTTCGACTTTTTCTCGTAATGCATGGGGTACTTCTCTTTCTTTGTGAAAAACAGGTTTTGCATTTTCTCGCAATCAAAGCGAAACTACAAACTCTGGTACTTTTCCTATCTTTTGTTCGAAAATTTCAGGAAATTAATTAATAATGTTTTCAATATTATCAATGGCTTGAATCTGAGGATTATTGATGCTAGTTTCTGATTCTTTATTATGATATTTCCTGGAGATTTATATTTAGATTGCGAATCCAAGTCCGTCTTGGCGTGGCGTCAGATTATCTGGAACAATGTACATTTCTTCGAATGATACTTTATCCTTATATCGGACTTCAATTCAACTTCAATTTTTCCATCTGGAAGAAATACGTTTTTTGTGTATGAAAAGCAATAGTTGCTTTCTGGAGATTTATATTTAGTTTGAGTTTGTTGAATTTTTTCCGTGGAAGTAACGTAAATCCTGCTCCGGAATCAACTTCAAAATTTTGAAGATGTCCTTCAATAGTGACTGTGACAAAGTATTTCTTGGAATTACTTGATTCTGTTACTTGATTCATTGAGTTTCGAATATGTCAATAATGTTATTAATTCTGTAAGTTGATACATCATCTTGTATGTAGTTGGTTGATTCTGAATTGGATGTATTTGTTTTGTTTGATTTCGATGTATTATCATTAAGAAGTGAACGTATACACACCTTCCGAAGATGACCTAACTTATTATATATAATGAGTTTATTGGTCCCCTTGGGGTTACAATTCTGTCCATACACTCTTTCTTGCCGCTCGCTTTTATGCCTGCCGCACCTGACCGCCGCTCGCGCGCCATCACCTCTCTACGCCGCCATTCTTATCCTACTACTACACTTAGGTTACTTATGCTATCTTGGACCTGGAAGGCGCCGCTTCGCTTTCCACGGAGCCCACTCCTTCCATGCCCGAGCCCACGCATATACACACACACACACGCAAGCCGCTGGCGGACTCCCGTTTCCTCTTGCCTCTCGAAACATATGATTTCCCTACCTCGTGTTCCTCTCCCCTTCCTCCCTCCATGCACACTCCTCATTCACACCTCATTCTCTCTCAATCCTTTCCTTTCACTCTCCACCTCTCTCATCCATCCCTCCCCCTCCCCCTCCTCCCCCAGTACCCAGTGTACTTCCTCCTGCCAACTTCCTTCCCYCCCCTCTCGCCACGTCCTACATCTCTCCCACACATGCTCCCATGATTCTCTTTCCCCTCCACACATTCTGCACACCTTCCTCTCTTCTTCCTCCCAATAGTTCCCCTCCCTCATCTCACAACCCAACCTAAATCTCGCCACCCTGCTCCATCTATTCTCTCCCCAGTTTTTCTTCAAATAACCCGGTATTCCTCTCCCTTTAATCACCTTGTACCACCTGTTGTAGTTCGAATTCACGATCTTCTCCCATCTCTCCCTTCTCTGCCTCTCCTTTTCTCTCCCCTCCGTTTCCCAAAACCCATCAATTCCTTGTTCCCTTTTTTTCTCCACCTCCCTGACTGACGTCCCTCTCTCCTCCCAGAACCTCTCTCTCTCTCTAACTCCCAGTCCGATCTTTCCCCTCTTTCCCTCTCTCTCTCCCTCATTTCCTCCCAACATTTCCTCGCTATTATCCCACCCCTCCCTTCCTCCAGCCTTCTTTCAAAGCTCCACGCCCTTCCTCCCGCCCTTCCTCTTAGCTTTTCCCTCTGTAATTCCTCCCTCACTAGATACCATGGTGTTTTGCTGTCCACTCCCAGGATCCACCTTAAATATTTCTCCTCCAACTTCTCCATCTCTTCCCTCTCCCTCCACCCCCAAACCTCTACCCCGTATCCCATCACCGTCCAGACTAGCCTGTCAAACAACCATAGCCTTCTTCCCCAGTCTCTCCCGAATCTCCTCTTCCCTATCCYCCACACCCTCCCCATTATCGCCGCTGCCTTCCTCACTCTCTCTCTTATATGCGCCTCCTGCCCTCCGTTCCTCTGCACTGTGTACCCCAAGTACGTGTACTGCTTCACCTCCTCCAGTTTTTCCCCTCTCCATCTCCACACCCTCTTCCTCAACYTACCTCCTCCCTTCCTAAATCTCATTACTTTGGTTTTCCTCACGTTCACTTCTAGTCTCTTCTCCTCCAAGTACCCCTCCAATCTTTCTATTACGCTTCTCATTCCCTCTTCCTCCTCCGCCATCAACACCATATCATCTGCATATAGCAGTGAATAAACCTTCTCTTCCCCTAACTTTACTCCTCCCCACCTTACTCTTCTCATCTTCTCCTCCAGATCCGCCAGCACTAAATTAAATAACAGCGGACTAAGTGGACACCCCTGTCTAACCCCCCTCTCCGTCCAGAAACTACTCCCCATCTCCCTTCCTACCCTCACTCTATTCCTCGTTTCTCTCATAACCTCCTCCACTCTCTTCACCAGCCCCTCTCTTATTCCCCTTTCCCTCATCGCCTCAATTAAYACTCCTCTATCCACCGAATCAAAGGCTGCCTTTAGGTCTACGAACAATGCTACCTTTCCTTTTAGCTAGCTGCTTGTTAATCAAATAATTCAAGGTGAATATGTTGTCCATTGTCCCCATACCCTTCCTAAACCCCGTTTGGTTTGCTGGYATAATTCCCTTTTCCTCCACCTCAGCCCTTATTCTTCCCGCCAGAATCGTCACGTAAATCTTGTACGCCGACGTCATCAGTGTTATTCCCCTATAGTCTTCCACYTTCTCCCCCTCTCCTTTTTTAACCAAYGGAATTATAATTCCCTCCTTCCACATCTCCGGCCATCCCTCTCCTCTCCATACTCTGTTACAAAATTCCCTTATCCAAACCTCCAACTCCTCCCCCCCAAACTTCCAAACCTCATTTGGGATCCCATCCACCCCCATCGCTTTTCCCACCTTCAATTCTCCGATTGTCCTCTTTATTTCCTCCCTACTTATCTCCTCCTCCTCTATCATTTCCTTTCCCCCTCTTACCTCGCCTCTTACTACCCTGTCTTCCCTACCTCCCGTTAACCTCATGAAGTACTCYCTCCAATCTTCTTTTCTTATGTTCGCATTAATTTCTCTTTTCCTTCTCCTTTCTCTGTTTACTATCACCCACACATCCCCTTCTCTTCTCACCTTCTCTACCTGCTTTTCCCATCTCTCATTCTCTTCTTTCTTTTTCCTTTCGCATAACTCCTTGTAATCTTGTTTCCTCTTCCTATACTCCTCCCCTTTCCCCCATCTCCTCTCCATTTCCTAAGTTCCTTCCTCACCTCCTTTTTCCTCTCCCTGCATTCCTCGTCCCACCATCCTAACTTTTTCCTTCCTTCCCCTTGTCTCTCCGTTTCTATCTCCTTCAGTGCCTCTCTCACTAACCCTTCCAACCTTTCCCACTCTTCCCCTTCTTTTACGTCCCTCTTCAACTCCTCTTCCATCCTCCCTCTAAACTCCTCCTTTCCCTCCCTGTCCCATATCCCCCTCCATACCTTTCCTCCCTCTTTTCTCTTACCCCCACTACTCCCCCTCTCCCCCTCTATCCATACTTCTAACGGAAGATGATYTGAGTCGATCCTATCTCCTACTTCCATCCTCCTTATCCTCTCCCGAGTCAACTCATTCCCTATCACATAATCAATTACTGTGCTCCCCACTCCTCCTGTAAACGTGAATTCCCCCTCCTCATCTCCTCTCGTGCACCCATTGAGGATCCCCCATCTCTTACTTTCCAGGAACTCCATTAATCTTTTTCCCTCCCTGTTTACCTTCCTATCCTTTGATCTCCTTACTCTTCCCTCTTTCTCCCTCTCCTCCCACTCTATCCCCACCCCTCCTCCCTCTTCTCCCGTCCTAGCATTGAAGTCCCCTCCCCCAGTATCCATCTACCCTCATCCTTTTCCTCCGCCCATTTTTCCAATTCCTGCAACACTTCCTCTATCTCCCCTCCTACATACACTCCTATAATCCTCCACAGCTCTTTCCCCATTTTTACATTTCCTATCATTATCCCCTCCCCACCTCTTTCTATCCCTATCCCCTCCTCCATTAACTCCCTCTTTATCCCCATCAACATCCCTCCTTTTGCCCTCCCTTTTCTCTTTTCTCTTCTTGCCCATTCTTTCCCCCATACATACCCCTTTGGTAACTTCCCTTTTATACCCTCCCAACCCTTCTCCTCCATCCATGTCTCCGAGAGACATAATACCTCCCATCCCTCCAACCCTTTCCAAAACTCCCCATCCTTACCCCTCAAACCGGCCACGTTCCAGAATAGCACTTTCCATTCTCTACTTTCCCCCCTCTCCCTCCCAGTTCCTCTCCCCCCTCTACTTCCTATCTTACCCCCTCTCTCTTCGCTCCCATTTCTTCCCCCTGCTCCCTTTCCATTTCCCTTCCTCTGGCGTCTCTCAGCACCTCTTCCTCCTCGTCCCATCTCCACCATTGATCTCCTACTTTTATCCTTCCATATCCAATTCGCACTTGTTTCCCCCCTTTCTCCTCTCTTTTTGCTATCTCCTCCAGCTTCCACCTCATTTTCCTCTCTTCCCATGTCCAGTCCTCCATTATCCATTCCTTTCTCCCCTTCAGAAGACTCCTTTTCTCTAAAACCTCGTTTCTCATCCTTTCCTCCCTAAACTTAACTACCACCATCTCTCTACCCATCTCCCCCCCTTTACCTACTCTCCAGATTCCTTCTATCTCCGTGTTCACCCCCATTACCCCTAGTACCTTCTCCACCACTTCCCTCCTCTTTCCCTCCTTTACTTCCAACCCCTTGATCACAATATTTCTCCTTCTCTCCTCCCTCTCCTTCATTTCCAGCTTCCTTTCCATCCTCCATATCCTTTTTTCCACTCTTCCCCCTCCTTTCCCTTCACTATTATCTGCCTCACTTCTCTTTCCTTTCCCTTCTCCCTCTATCTCTAAGGCCTTCACCTTCATCTCCAACTCCATAATACTTTTCCTTAATTCTTCCTTTTCCTCCTTCCATTTCATCTCCCTCTCCCTCAAGTCTCTTCTCAAAGTCTCCATTTCCTCCTTCATCCACCCCCCCTGCTCCCTAATTCCCTCTTTCAGCTCCTCCTTCATCTGTTTCAATTCTTCCCTCCACCCTCTCATACCCCTTATCTCCTCCATTAACTCTCCCATCTCCCCTCTCCACATCCTCATCATCTCCTCTACTCCCCCCTCATCCACGTTCTTTCTTTTTTCGGGCGAGCGCGATGTTAACCTACTCTTTTTAAAAATCTCCTCCATCATTTTCCTATTTCCCTCTACCGTCTCCTCCCTTTTCCTCTTTGGCATTTCTTCTAAACCTCCTAAACTCATCGCCCGCCCTCTTTCCATTCCTTTCATCTTTTTGATCGTACTCGATCCCTCAGCCATGACGCCCCTCTCCTCTACCCCAGTCGCCACTCACTATTCTGCCTACTCCTCGGCCGGCGCCTTCTCGCGTGACTGCCCCTTCTACACTTCCTATACTTCCTGCTCTAATCTACACTGTCACTCCTCACTATCCACCCTTTAGATCCTTCCCTCCTTCGCCCTACGCTCTTCCCTTCACTCACACCACACCCTCTTCTCTCACACTCGCCACACCACTCACTCCACCAATCCTCCTCTCTCTCTCACTCGTCTCCTTCACTACTTTACTATCCCTACCCACTCCACGTGTCACTCGCTATCGCACTGGAAACGGAAGTCCGACCTAACTTATTACATGCGGTGCATTTTAAAGTTGATTTGTTTATTTGGCAATTTGTTACAATGTGATTGTTGTTCCCACATCGTAGACATAATCCTTCAATGCCAAGTTGTCTGTAATCAATTTTTAATTTGGATCTGATCCGGTAATTTTTTTGCTTGAAAGGACTTTTTGAACTGCTTCTTTTGTTCGATGTCGAGTTATCACGTCTAGACTTCCGTTGTTTTCCTATTTTATTAACATCTTCACAGTTTGGGAACAGTTAATTCTTTGCGAGTTCGCGACTATCAATTTTTGACGCTTCTAATGCAAGAGCTTTTCTGTAATCTGTTTAAACGTGGAAACATTAAATTGGAGTAACTGTTCACGAATAGAGTTATCTTTTATACCTCTGATAAATTGAACACGTAAGAGAATCTCTGCAATTGAAATTTTACTTTCACATGGCGAGACAAAATCACAGTCGCCAATATCTCGACGTAGAAGTGCTATATATTCAGCTAATGACTACTTTTCATTCTGATAGGTTGAAAGAAATCGATGCTGTGCAATCAAAATATTTTTCTTGGGACATAAATGTTTTCCTATAATTTCTATTAGATCATCGTATTCTAACATGTTAGGAGTTTGAGGTGCGACTAATGCTGCTAATGTATTATAATGTGTTGCGCCAATAGAATTAAGAAGCATTTTTGCGCAAAGAGCCTTATCAGTGTGAATACCTTTCATTTGTAAGTAATTTTCAAATCGTTGACGATAGTACCTGAGCTTTCTTTTTTAGCGTCGAAATTTTCAAAAGATGGTAAGAGCGTTGCATTGACTATAGATTGATTGGCTTGCTGTTGATTTTTTTCCGGAGGATGCGTTGCTATTAATCGAGCAATCAGCTGTTGTTGATTTTGAATCATTACGTTAATAATATGTTGAAACTATGCTGCATCCATTCTTGACTGTGCGTTATTTCTTTTATGATATGTAATAGGTACTGTGCCTGCGTCTGGAATGTTCGTTGATAATGAGAGGTTATGCAGCTTCGTGCTTGCTTGTATTATCCGATGATTGGAATACTTCTTTTTATCCTCGTCGCCAAATTGTTGTATCGATAGGTGGGATTGTAGCAGAAGTCACCTCGATCTTCGAGGATTTTTATTAGAACTCTTTAATATGAACCTTAGCCTTATAGCAATACAGAATACGATAGATAGTCGTCAACGATAGTTCTATATCTTTTTTTTCTTTTTACTACCTGAGCCCTAACTAACGAGAGCGCAACTATCGTAACTCTAAGTCAGACACAACGCCATCTATTTAATGAAGAGAAATGAAAAATACATGTGTTACCTACAATCCACACGGTTCATATAGAATCTATAAGATTACTGATCACAATAGTATGACATAACGAAAATAAAACCACGAAGTAAAAAAATTGAGTACTTTAAAATGGAAATAGTTATTATCTTAAATGACAGCGTGCTTATTAATCATTATATATATGATACAATACGCGGTCGGAAAATTATTTCTTTTCATTATGTATAAACAGCATAGCTAGGCCGGTTCTAGATCAGCTCTGAGAGAGGTGGCAGTGGAGCAGAGGGGTACTCCGGGACGAGGGGAATAACGTCACGGGGAGGTATAATGTTGCGCGGGAGGAAGAATGACGTCACCCCGGAAAGTATAACGTCACATGAGGAAGGGGAATCAAAGCCCTCTTCCTTCCCATTTAATTTATTTATTAATTAATTAAAGTGGTATCACAATTTAATTAATTAACAATTAATTTAGATTATTTAACAAATTAGATTTAATAAAATTCAATTAATTTATCATAGCAATTTAAAACACGTCCGGCCCCGGAAGCGGGTGTCTTCGGACAGCCCGTGAATGGGGGTGCAGTGGCCGCTGCGACCGGACGCGTTCCCAGGTGCAGTGTCCATCAAGGATTTTTCCCACTGTAAAAAAAAAAGCAATTTAAAACACGGCCAATCAATTAATTTATTTCTTCGATTAGATACTAATAATTAATTTAGATAATTTAACAAATTAGATTTAATAAAATTCAATTAATTTACTTCTTTGATTAGATATTAACAATTAATTTAGATAATTTAACAAATTAGATTTAATAGAATGAAATTCTTAATTTATATCTTCGATTAGATATGTACTGACGTAGATATTTCATTAAAAATAAAAGTTGTCGCTGCATGTTTTCTCTCATTCATTGCGATTCTCATACGAGGTGTGTTTAAAAAAAAGGTGACTTTCTATTTTTCTCGAAAAATATTTATTTATTCATCAATATCTATTTTATCCCCTTCAAAGTAATCCCCCTCAGATATTATACATTTGTGCCAGCGCTTTTTCCAATCCTCGAAGCACTTTTGATATGCGCTTTTTGATATGGCCTTGAGCTCTTCCAGCGATGCGGTCTTTATCTTCTCAATCGTGGCAAATCTCCTTTTCGTCCTTTCATGGGACTTTTCAGTTTTGGGAACAAGAAAATGTCGCAGGGGGCCAAGTCCGGTGAATACGGTGGCTGAGGTATGGTTGCTGGTTTTGGCCAAAAAATCACGAACAAGCAACGATGTGTGAGCTGGCGCATTATCGTGGTGCAATACTCATGACGACAACGGCGCATACGTTTATGTGAAGCAATACGAAAAAAACGCAATGAAATTGTGGAACAATCAGTCATGGGTATTGCACCACGATAATGCGCCAGCTCACACGTCATTGCTTGTTCGTGATTTTTTGGTCAAAACCAGAACCGCAACCATGCCTCAGCCATCGTATTCACTGGACTTGGATCCCCTGCGACTTTTTCTTGTTCCCAAAACTGAAAAGTCCCATGAAAGGACGGAGATTTGCCACGATTGAGGAGATAAAGACCGCATCGCTGGAAGAACTCAAGGCCATACCAAAAAGCGCATATCAAAAATGCTTCGAGGATTGGAAAAAGCGCTGGCACAAGTGTATAATATCTGAGGGGGATTACTTTGAAGGGGACAAAATAAATATTGATGAATAAATAAATATTTTTCGAGAAAAATAAAAAGTCACCTTTTTTCTTGAACATACCTCGTATGCATTCTCTCTCCCTCTCTCTCTCTCTCTCTCTTTCTCTGTCTATGTATATACCTATCATCTTCTCATATGCGTTCTCTCTCTCTCTCTCTCTCTCTCTCTCTCTCTCTCTCTCTCTCTCTTTCTCTCTCTTTATGCATATACCTATCATCTTCTCGGATGCGTTCTCTCTCCTGCATTGAATCGCACTACCAGTACCGAATAACTATCATTACTGATAGACTCTTAATTATAGGGAAAGGGAGGGGAGGATTCATTCCAACAAGCGATAAGGGAAAACAGGAACATGCAGGTTTCGAAGTTGACAAGCAGATGATGTCACAGATGGGAGTGATAAAATATTTTAGGATTGTGGGAGAAAGAAACAGAGATTAGAATTATAATTTTTTTATTTTAACAATTTGATTAACCTATTTGAGGAAAAACCGCTGAATAGAGGCAGATGAAAAAAGAGAGATTGAAAATAATTTTGAAACTGTTTAGTAATGTAATACAAATGGCCAAGCGCGCTATTTATTATTATTATTAATACATTTTTGGCGTATATTGATTCTTAACAACAGAAAAAAGAGAAAAAGAAATAAAATCATATTTGTAGATAACATATATTTATTTACGATGGTGCCACCAATTGTATATTTTAAATACATTTTGTAAAGCACAATTCTTTACAGGTTTCTGACAACGTAAGATATGCGTAACATCCAACTTTAGAGATTCTATGTTTTCATAATGTGCCTCGATGTTTTCAACTTAGGCTTCCTGTCGTTTCATTCAGGAGCAAATCCCGCAGCCATTCTCGTTTCTTATGTTCCTTGACGTACACAATTTCGTCATCAGTTGTTGTTATCTATCACCGCCTTTGTAATCAAACTTCTAACTATGCATTATGGAACCATTCCATCCTCCCATTGTATTCCATGAATCTCAATTAGCCATAGTGTCTTTCCGCTTTGATGAGACTACTCCACGATACGTATCCGGAGTATCCAAAAATATAGTGAGAAAGTTCGAATCCATCTTCGAGAGCAGCAAATTCCTTCACGACAAAATGTCTTCCAACGAGGAAACCTTGCAAATCCACAAATATTGGTACATGATTGTGTCCTCGTGAAAACTACGGTTGACTTCGATGCATCGTAGATTTTTACATCATCTTCAGGAAAAAGAGTAATATCACACTTAGGTAATTCTGCGCACAACGTTAGTCAGCGGATTGTACTGAATCACACGATTGTGTGTAATGAGGCAGTACGCGGTGGTATTTATGGGTACATTCTCCTTACATTCGAATTCTGTGCACATCCACAGTTACGCTCTTGATCAATTCGTTTTGCCAAGAGCAATCGATAATCACGAACGGACCATTAGGCCGAAAAGACGTGACAGTTTGATTCAACTCAAGATAATCGTATCCGTAATAGTTTTTACAGAAACGTGCGTACGTGTCGTAGAGAATCGACCATTTGTTTTTATCGAAATCCAAATTTATATCATCATACTGATAACATTCCGAGTTCAGATAGAGCTTCACGTTATTTAATTTACAATGATCGAATCGACTTGTATCCTCGGACATGATGTTTTTCCGACCAGCTTATAAGTGAAGATTACGTATCACGGTTTCTCCAGCTGAGTAGCGATCTTCATGGACCACGAATGTTTGGTTGTGCGATGTAATAGCGGAAACTGCTACAGATCCCATGAGCGAAAAGCCATGCTGAGGTATCGCCCGCTTTCTAGAGCACGTAGTATCGATAGTTTATTTATCTCATTCAACAATACATGCGGCATCCGCCACTGTACTTTGAATAAATGATTTCCGGCTCCCGCGTCAGATCGCCAATTAAACAATTATTGTCATTACGTGAGCGTATTAAAATCAATTCGTGACGAGCGTTAATTACTATGCGTCTGTAATCTCCATGAAATCCCAATAGCATGTTGAGTGGAACGCAAAAATTAAAGTATCCATTTAGAGGTTCTATGTTTCCCAACCAGCATTCCTCGCGATTCTCTCAGATGATATGGTTACATAATTCTTGAGCGTGCTGGTTATATCGACATTTCTATTGTGTTCAATCTCCACATCGTCGAGTTCATATCGAATCTCATCAAACATGAACGCAACGCAATTATTTCCCAATATCACAGACCTCGCAACTGGTTTGTTTATTGTCAGTTTTCCCTCGATGTATAGAAAACTTTCATACGGTAACGTATATATAATATAAATCTATATAAATCTTACTGTTGTATAGGTATTCTTATCTCGTCGCTGTATCCGAATGTTGTATTAGCGAATGGATTGTACGTATGAATTTCGATCTTGACGATGCGATCGTCGAAGATTAACTCATCCTCGATAGTGAGAATGTTAATCATTTTTAGATATTTCGCACCGCAAATCCCAAAGATTGTGAAGAAATGCAACGTTCGACGCGTTAAGTTTCCTTTCCTTGGGCTGCGTTCCGTTTTACGCATAATACAGATCGTCCGCATAATCAATGCTTAGCGCATTGGCTGCGTTTTGTTTCATTATGCGCACGATGTACGCTTTGAAACGGAATGATATTAAGTGCATTAGAAACGTGAAATCAAAATGGATTCCACAACAATAAACCGCGTTGTCAGTATTGCGACAATATATTTAATTGGTGACGCTAATGAAAGTGATAATAATGAATTATCCAGTAGCAGTTCTGACAATAATTATAGCGAAGAAGAATATGAAGACAGTTCGAGCGTCGGCCACGAATTAGAAATTTTATATTCGATTTTAATGGTGGGCGAAACACGTGGAGAAACGGTTATAAAAGAAAAACTAACAGATTTTGTTGAGAGAGTTATCCCTGAATACACGAGACACGTCAAAGAACATTTTCGGTAAGTGCGAATATTTTCATACATATTTTTTATTCAGCTCAACCGATGTTTTAAAGTATTTATAAATAGTCTGTACATATACTTATTTTCCATATTTAATTTTTGTTTTGTTATCAATTTAAAGCAATGCCAAGAAATTACAACAGTTTTGTCTCTTGCAGAATGTTTCCAGAAACATTCGATGCGGTATTATGTTTAATTAGGCCAGGCCTAAGAGCCATAAATGCATTGCCTGGAAGAAAACCAATCTCTGCTGAA
The DNA here is from genome assembly GCA_037157785.1 of Cephalotes varians. NCBI lineage: Eukaryota > Metazoa > Arthropoda > Insecta > Hymenoptera > Formicidae > Cephalotes > Cephalotes varians. Next base: position 30,091 of record JANQDE010000382.1, on the reverse strand, counting down.
AAGCAACTCCTTATTGCAATTTGGTTTATGTCTACTCCTGACTCTTATAGGTACGGTCTCATACATTAAAATATTAACATAAATTTGTAGAAAAAAACAAATAAATTATTAATTAATAATAACTTAAATTAAGACTGACAATGTTCAAATATACATGAGAAAAGATTAAAAAATTATTAATTATTTTATAATATCATTCTATTTATATTATTATTTTCAGATCTGTATCAACTAAATTCGGGATTGGAAAAGCAACTTTCAGAGCATGCTTTCAGAGCATTAAGACGAGTAACATATGCGTTACATTGCATTGCTCCTCAAGTTATTCAGTGGCCCAAAGGTGCAACTGCCACAAAAGGATGAATAATGAAGGAATTTGAAAAAATGTGTAGTTTTCTTAACCCATTAACCCCCAGAGGATGCAATTTCGAGAGTTGAGTTTGAATTGTTGCTGTGTAATATGTGCACTATCAAAATATTTAAAAACCATTGTTCTTTATGTTTTCGAGGGTGCTCTTTCCAATGGCGGTGGTTAAAATTTCTCAAAACCACTTTTAATCATAGAAAATTGGAAAATTATCCAAAAACACCGGAATTTTCGACTGCATTTTTTTTTTTAAACTGAAATTTCGATGCTTTACCGGTTATATATATGCCAAAAACCTATCTAAATCGCGGCCTCGAGGTTTGAATTAAAAAAAAAATACAGTTGGCAAAGTCAAAATTTTTCGTTAAAACAAAATGGCAGCCGAAGTGACGAATTTTTTTTTTAACTTTATGAATTTTTTCCTCGAAAACTATAGACTTTAGAGAAAATTTCCATAGAACATAAAAGTCTTAGAATTGATCAAAGAATGTCCTCAAATTTTTTCAGAACGATTGAAAACAATTTTTGATTTTCGGAAAATCCGGAAAAACGATAATTTGAAAAACGTTATAAAAAACGCTGAAAACGTATAGGAAAATTTTTTGATCAATTCTAAGACTTTTTTGTTTTATGAAAATTTTCTCTAAAGTCTATAATTTTCATGAAAAATTGATATTAAACTATTTTAAGAAAATTGTATATTTCCTTGCGAAATTGAGAAAAATGTCTTTAGTCATTTATATAACATAAACGTCTTTAGCTATTTTATATAACATAAATGTTGTTCGATTCTCACTTCGGGGAGGTAGACGTCATCGAGAATCTCTTTTTTTTTGTTTTTTTGTGTTTTTTTATGTTTTACGTTTTTTTTATATATATTTTTTGTTTTTATATGATTTTTTTACCTCTTTTGATTTTTTTTTGTTTATATATGTTTATGTTTATTTTAGATTGTTAATTGTGAGTTTTTTTGAAACATTGAATGCAGAAACGTAAATTACAGCCTCACAAATCTTATTACTTCTGACTGCACATTTTTCTTTATTACAATTTTTTTTTTGACAAAGATGTTTTTCTCAATTTCGCAAGGAAATATACAATTTTATCTTAAAATAGTTTAATATCAATTTTTCATGAAAATTATAGACYTTAGAGAAAATTTTCATAAAACAAAAAAGTCTTAGAATTGGTCAAAAAATGTTCCTATACGTTTTCAGCGTTTTTTATAACGTTTTTCAAATTATCGTTTTTCCGGATTTTTCGAAAATCAAAAATTGTTTTCAATCGTTCTGAAAAAATTTGTGGACATTCTTTGATCAATTCTAAGACTTCTATATTCTATGGAAATTTTCTCTAAAGTCTATAATTTTCGAGGAAAAAATTCATAAAGTTAAAAAAAAAATTCGTCACTTCGGCTGCCATTTTGTTTTAACGAAAAATTTTCCGACTTTGCCAACTGTATTTTTTTTTAATTTAGACCTCGAGGCCGCGATTTAGATAGGTTTTTGGCATATACATAACCGGTAAGGTATCGAAATTTCAGTTTAAAAAAAAAAATGCAGTCGAAAATTCCGGTGTTTTTGGATAATTTTCCAATTTTCTATGGTTAAAAGTGGTTTTGAGAAATTTTAACCACCGCCATTGGAAAGAGCACCCTCGAAAACATAAARAACAATGATTTTTAAATATTTTGATAGTGCACATATTGCACAGCAACAATTCAAACTCAACTCTCGAAATTGCGTCCTCTGGGCGTTAATGGGTTAATGTAATAGATGCCATTGATGGAACCCACATTAAGATTCGTGCTCCAAAAGAAGATCCAGACTCATATATAAATAGAAAAGATTTTCATTCAATGAATGTACAAGTTGTCTGTGATTCGCGTGGACTATTCACTCATTATTATGCCGGGCATGTAAGCTCTGTTCACGATGCAAGAATTTTGCAGAATTCACCAGTGACAGATTTTCTTCAATTATCTGAAACCTATTTTCCTAATAATTCTCATATTATTGGAGATGCTGCGTATAGTATCCACATGTTATGGTTCCTTTTAGAGACAATGGTCATCTGACAAATGCGCAAAAAAATTTCTATTGTTTGTCAACTACGCGAATGGCAATTGAACGGGCAATAGGTCATTTGAAAGTTCGTTTTAGGATTCTCTTAGATTGTTTACCTTTAACAAATGTAAAAAAAATTCCAGAATTTATTTTAACCTGTCTTACATAATATTTGTATTTTGCAAGACGATATAATTGAACTGATGGGTAGAAATGTAGAAATGAAGAAGAAGCAAGACCTATTTTACATGATAACGCAATTGAATTAGGAAATGCTAAGAGAACTGTAATTATGAATACTATACCAAGAAAAATATAATATTACAGTGTACATAATACTCGAAATTATGTAAAAATAAAAATGTATATATTAATTAATAAACAAATTATTTTTGCTCATTTATTATTTTATTATAAATTTATAACGTTTCAACTTTCTCGTCTCGCTCGGATCGGCTCGCCGGATTCAGGGTTTGAGAAAGGACGAAACACCAATTTACAAAAATAAATAATTTCTTTATTTAATAAACATAAATCAAAATGGAATTAATACGACTTTGGTAATTAGTAATTAATATGAAATTAATCCGGCTTTTGGTAATTAATACGGCTTTGGTATCACAGCGAGTGTCGACAAAAATGATGGATCGCACGGATCGGACGGAGTGAATAACAAAAGTATTTAACTTAATCTTAATCTTAAGAGAACAATGAACGCAAAACTAAATCTAAGTGAACAACACGGAACTTAACTAAACGCACGCAAAATATTTATCCTAATCTAACGCTACACTAAACCTAACTTAAATCTATCGCTATCCGGGTCGCGCTGCGGCAGGAACTCGACGGGAGCGGGCAGGTACGGATTCGTTGGGTCAGGAGCTGGAAGGATTATTACAGTTAGTTAGCCCCGTTAAGTCCCGGAAATACACGTCTCGGAATAACGCAATCGCCGGCACCGAAAAACCCTACGGTCGCGAACGGAAATCGCGAACGCCCGGCGAAGGAAATCGAGAACACCCGGTCAGGGTAGCCGAGAACACCCGGCACGGGAACAGGAGGCCGAGAACGCCCGGCGCAGGAGACCGAGAACACTCGGTCAGGGTAGCCGAGAACACCCGGCACGGGAACAGGAGGCCGAGAACGCCCGGCGCAGGAACAGGAGGCCGAGAACACCCGGTCAGGGTAGCCGAGAACACCCGGCTCAGGATACCGAGAACACCCGGTGTGAGACAGGAAGCCGAGAACGCCCGGCGCAGGAAACCGAGAACATCCGGTCAGGGAAGTCGAGAACTCCCGGCCTTGGTCAGAGCTCTGAGAACGCCCGGAGCTCGGACCCGAGTGCCTTTCAGTCGTTGCGACGCTCCATTTATACCCGAAATTCGCGAGGTATTTACCCCCACTCTTCAATAATTCGGAGCCGCCCACGCCGCAAATATGCATTCCGAAATGCATCAAAAAAGAATGGAAAGCYAGAAATACTGAAAGAAAAGTCCGCGCGTGAATCGAAGTTAGCCGTGCCGCGTCAAGAGAGAGATGGAAGATCGGCGCGCGAATCAGAGTCGGCCGTGCCGCGTCAAGAGAGAGATGGAAGATCGGCGTGCGCGAATCGGAGCCGGTTGCGCCGCGTCGAAAGGAAAAACGGAAAGGAAGAGATCGCGAAAGAATCGAAATAATTTACCTTAATAACGGACTACCGTTACAAATTCATATATGCATCTTTGGTATAAAATTATAATTCGCATATTAAAATTATTATTATGTATTATAATGTAAGTACAAAGTTATAAATAAATGCCAAATTTTAATTTAACAGAACATAAAATTTTACTTCATTTAGGAAGTACTTATAATATGAAACTAAAAATAATATTAAACTGAATATTATAACTGAATATTATGTGAACATAAATATTTAAAATATTAAATCAAACTTATACATATAGAACGATATCGCTGACTTTCAAAATACTTTTTCTGTTAAAGTGTACAACAGAAAATATTATCACAAGTTTTTATTTAAAGCAGTATCACAAGTTTTTATTTAAAGTAATATCACACGTTTTATTTAAAATACTATCACATCTTTTACTTAAAACACTATCACAAGTTTTTAATTAGTTGCATTAATATCGCTTGTATGTATTGCTTACTCGTTTTTTTTTATATCTCCGTTAAACAGATGGTATTGATAAATTTCTATCTTCAGAATGTAAATAAATAACAAACAACTTGTTATAAACTAGTTAATATTAGAAAATGAAACTATCAGAACTATCAGAAAATAAAATGTAGGGCACACTGCCAAAGCAACGCTATAACGGAAATAATGTTTTTGATTTATTATACATGTATAAATAAAGAGGCATCAAAATCATATTTGCTTTCCAACTAGAGTTTTCATGACATCAAGCAACGCTTGTTGAATCTTCATTTTATCTTCGTGCGTCTTCTTTTGTTTGATTCTTTACACTCGGCATACCTCTTTTCTTTTAACTTTTTATGGTCTTTTCTTTCTTCTTCCTTTTTTGCTATCGCTATCTCTCTATTTTTTTTTTATATCATCAATAAAAGTCTCCAGGACAGTCTCAACTCTCCGTTTTTTGCATGGATCTAAAATAGAAATTAATTACTTTATTAATTAATTAAACAGATATGTACAAATTATAAAGAATAAAAATCTTATTGATTTATTATTTACTAGATGGCAATGAGCATAATTCTGTCACTGCCGATTCTGCCACTGCCGATTCTACCATATTTATTGGTTTAAGTGGACTCGAAGCAATTGAAGGTGGTATCACAAAAGCTTTTTTACCAAAAATTGAATCCATCACTTTCAAAATTGTAAGAATATTTATTCAGATTATACAAATCAAGTATGTAGAAAATTATAAAATTATAAAATTGAAAGAGATTACGTATAAAATTAATAGTATTAAATTTGCATTTTCTATGAATTATTTATAGAAATAAGAAATAAATTTACCGAATAAAAAGCCCATATATTCCGGCAATTTTCGTTTTTTTTATTTTGGTCTCTTATGTTCCTAAACGTCCTTTTAAGACTAGACATCTTTACGGAGCATTGCAGTCCAGTCACAGAATACTTTCCGTTAGAATTTTCTCTCATCTTTTCCGCTAGCTCAGTCCAAACGGTAGTATTTGTTTTGAACCCCGAAGTAAAATCGGATTCTTTCTCCCGATACAACTCTAACAATAAATATACTGCAGCATCAGGCCAGATAAATCCTTTAGTAGTTGAACAATCGCTTTCTTCGGAATCAAAATTCTTAGACGACGCTGATGGCTGATTAATTTCTGAAGAACTTGCGAAACCAGCAGAATTATTCTAGTATTTTACCGGTTTATTACTGATTTCTTTGTTCACGAAAGATTCCAACAACTTTTGATCTGTAATAGCAATATTCAAAATACAATTTATATTTACATCCAATAATCAAATAAATATAAAAATAATCCCTTACAAAAAAACGTCTTTTGCGGAAGTAGCGAAAATACACCTGATTGTATTTTTGCTAATTTAAAAGGCTTTTTTCATAAAAGATGTCTATTTATTTATGTTTTTTGAATCATACATAACCTACAAATATATTCAGTTAAATATTACTTGTTTGAATTTTATTAATTACTTCCTGCGTGAGAAACAATGTGATGACGCTTTGCGTTTCTTCTGTGAAGGACGAGGAATTCGTGTAATTCTTCCATATCTTCACATTGACTTTTTGTTGTAGAATTGTTCAACTTTTCACAATTCGCCATCAATCGCCATACGTAAATTACGCAATCGCATGGAATACTATAACTCAAACCTGCGGCATTATACGCTGCAGATAGTGGGGATCTAAGGAATTCTAAGCACTGTTAATGCGAACATTGAGTGAAACGGAACATTTTCTATGTAACTCATGCGCATAATGCGCGAAACGGAACGCAACCTTAGTACAATCGAATGATTAAAATTTACTACCCAGTGAGAAAATTTGATCAAATAGACGTCGATTTGACATCGATTTGATTTACCATTTCTCACTGGGTACTAAATGTTGGTTTTGTAAATATTGCGTTATATCTGATATGTATTGCGTGTCAGTTCAACGAGCATCTCATACACAGATATACGCGCGTTATCGCCGTAATCGTCGTACGTGCAATCTGACGATGATTTCTTCTCCTCGAATGTCGAGCAATCGTCCGTACTGGTCGACGACGCGTATCGTCAAATCCGAAATGTTCTGTGCAATGATTGGCAAATAAATGATCTGCGCCGATGTTTCCAATATCTTATATCCTGGTGCCACGTTCGGGGAAAATTCATGTATCGTATRTACGCGTTTATCGTTGCTGTACGTGCTTGAAGTCACGTTACACTCTACGCGGATAATGTTTACGTTGATAATGTTAATCGATAGATATTCGATTCGTGTCATTTTCGCGGCTGTAATATACGATCTGAAGAAAACCCTAGCAGCGTTCCAATGTTGTCGGGCTTGCTAAAATTTATTCTGTAGGCATATTTTATCTCGCTCTTCATCGTATTGTTATTTGCACGAAGCGCTATGGAGAAATCTTCATTCACATCATCACGATGCCACGCTTTTTATTATCATGAACCATGTGTTGCGGACGTTTCCGTGGAATTGCATGTTTTAAAAAAAATGTATGGCTTGCAATTCGTACGATCCCTCGGGAATCATTATTTTCGACGTCGTTTTCGTCAAAATAAAATTTATTACTCAAAGCATTCTCTTATATTTGATATCATGTGTTGTAAGTCTCAAAGTTTATTAGACCGAGCTCGTAATCATTATCACTTAAATTTATGGTAAGTAGGTTGTAGCGAGAATGTTGCTTTTCCCGGTTAGCGTGTGTATCAACGACATGATTGAAAAATCATCGTCCGACGAATACTGACAAGGGAAGTGACGCAAGTATCCCTCTCCAATTTTGATGAGCTTCGAATATGTTGTAAAGTAGCTAAAAATAAGAGACCCGTATTTTTTTTTATGTGCTTTCTTGCACGTTTGGGAAGTAATACACCCCTTCGAAAAAAAACCGGTTTTTTTGTTTTAGGCGAGTATCATCAAAACGATAAGAGATATAAAAAAATGTTTCAAATAAAAGTTGCATAGTATTTTATAGGCTTTACAACCGCTTAGTTGGATTTATTTTTCATTCAACATTTTTTTATTTACCCCCATCCGTCAATTTTTTTTTTCAATTTTCAAAATTTTTGTAAGGAAAAATTGTAGCATTTTTTACGCTGAATTCAATCATATATGATTTTCTTATGTTTCAAAATCGCATCTTTCAGAAATAAACCATCAATATTGTATTATATGCGTCGCGCTGCATGACTCATCATTTATATCGCGCTGTAATCTTAATAGGCGATACAAAAATTAAAGAATGAAAATAGTCGCGTTGTCACGTATTGGATAAAGTTCTAATCACAGAGCAAAGAGCAAAGTTTAAAAGCGTTGCTAAGACATCCCTTCCACTGATGCGTTATATTTTATTTATTCTATAATGAGTTGTAAATGTTCCGTCGCCAGTTGCGCAACGTCCAAGTGCAACTGAAAATAGCACTGTTCCTCTAGTTGTCATCTGTTGCTATGACTCATTGTAGAATGGCTTATATTAATAATCATCGTTCGCAGCGCGTCTATATTCAAGTTAGCTATCGTATATTA
>JANQDE010000382.1:7796-20227 GCA_037157785.1 Cephalotes varians | reverse complement strand
TATAGTTATATATTATGTTGTATGTTCTTGAAACTAAAGTTTTAATTGTTTTATTACACACACACACCCACATTACATCCACTTTACAATTAAAAAACCTAAAAACACAATAAACACAAAAGGGAATGTTTTTATTGATTAGAACCTGTAATTAATTTAAATTCTTTGTATTGATTAATATTGAAAAATAAACATAACAAATTGCACTATAAATTTAATTGTAACACTTCCATTTATTTATCTTTCAAATTATCTTTCTTTTTATTTCTTTCGTGTGAGTATGTATGTAATTAGTATGTTTTGAATATCATCTTATAGAATCGTCATATATGAGTCATGCAGCGCGACGCATATAATACGATATTGATGGTTTATTTCTGAAAGATGCGATTTTGAAACATAAGAAAATCATATATGGTTGAATTCAGCGTAAAAAATGCTACAATTTTTCCTTACAAAAATTTTGAAAATTGAAAAAAAAATTGACGGGTGGGGATAAATAAAAAAATGTTGAATGAAAAATAAATCCAACTACGCGGTTGTAAAGCCTATAAAATACTATGCAACTTTTATTTGAATCATTTTTTTATATCTCTTATCGTTTTGATGATACTCGCATAAAACAAAAAAACCGGTTTTTTTTCGAAGGGGTGTATCACTTCCCAAACGTACAAGAAAGCACATAAAAAAAATACGGGTCTCTTATTTTTAGCTACTTTACAACATATTCAAAGCTCATCAAAATCGGAGAGGAACACTTGCGTCACTTCCCTTGTGAGTTAAATAGTGCACTGTCAGTCTTTAAATTTGTACATCGTCGATCGTTCGGAAAAATTGCAGACATAATTGCTCTGATTGTAGGTTTGATAGGGTGTTCGATTGTACTCTTTCTTTGTCACACCATCTCCGAAATATCGCACCAGTTCTTTAGATGGCCGAAGATTACCAAAACTATCGAAATATCAAGTGATTATCTCTCTTTACGCTACCCAATGAGTGCCTCGCATCCAGATTTACGATACGGCTCTCGTTTTGAGAGCACGTGTACTGCTAATCGGTAATGCGTTACGCATAAAAACAGTTCTAAAATATAGTACATACATGCGTTTTGCCAGTTGATCCAACTGTACGTTCATTTTCGCACCCGCAGGCATTTTTAATGGTTTTTCAGCGTTTTTTTTTCTTTGTTATTACACCCTGTTCACGTTTGTACGGGCCAAGATATAATCCCTTTTCATATTTGTATGGAGCAAGATACAGTCCTTCCATCGCACGATTGTGATGCTGCAACTCTTCAAGCTGGCGTCGTGTGGCTATATTGTCGCTGACCGCCTTTGCCACGCCGGCCGCTCCACCGAGTTAGTAATTCGAACGCGCCCAACATCGGCAATATATCACCGCGTTTCCTTGTCAAATGTACTCGTTGTCTTTTCCTTCGTCTTCACTTTTGTCTTCATACCCATGTCGATCTTTATTTTAGCTTTTATTGCCGCCCAAACGGCTGCCGCAGCAGCTCTCTCTCCGAGAGTCGAATTTCTCGCAATAATATGCTTCTGCGCTTTCTTAGGGAGTATTTTGTCAGCCACTTGTCGTTCTGCTAGATCGTTGCTTTGCGAATAGGCTATGTTGTGCTCGCGACACGCCGCGTCCAACAAATTAATGCCTCGATTGCTTCTGACCAATCGCTTTTCTAAATGCGTTCCTGGACCGCAAAACTGATATCCAGAAATATGCAATTCAAGAGGAAGCACATCTATCGCGCGTTTTAATAAACCACGGTCTTTTACTGCCGCTGACATTCGTCGCAATTTTTTATCAATGGTGCTGGACCGTCAAAATGCGTTTGATGACACGGTAAATTATAATGTTTTAGACATCGACGATACTGTTAAATCTCCAAATCCACCTTTATATGCTCCTGAAGCTTATCTCATAGATAGTAAACGTAATGACCGCACACTCGAAGCAGAACAAGTTTACATATATTGTGTGACGATAGCCCGTTACGCAAGTAAACATCATATTATTACGTTGGTAGGCATGCGGAGTCTCTTTCTCTCTCCCTTTTTTCTTCGCGCTTCGGAGTATCCGTTCGTGGCGCGGCCCGGCTCCGAATTGTCAAGAGGTAGGGAAAATGCCTCTCGAAATTGCGGGTATAAATAGAGCGCCGCGCTCGAAAGACTCGGGTTTGGGCTCCGGATGTATTCAGAGCTCGCGATCAAGCTGGGTGTTCTCGGCTGCCCTGACCGGGTGTTCTCGGTTTCCTGTGCCGGACGTTCTCGGCCTCCAGTTCCCTGACCGTGTGTTCTCGGTTTCCTGTACCGGGCATTCTCGGCCTCCAGCTCCCGGAGCGAGTGTTCTTGGTTTCCTGTGCCGGGTGTTCTTGGTCTCCAGCTCCCTGACCGGGTGTTCTCGGTTTCCTGTGCCGGGCGTTCTCGGCCTCCAGCTCTCCGACCGGGTGTTCTCGGTTCCCTGTGCCGGGCGTTTTCGGCCTCCTAATCCAGACCAGGAGTTCTCAGTGCCTCGCGCTGGGCGTTATAATTCCGGTTAACTTAAGTTAAGATGTGTTTTCGTTTATGCCGCATTCCAGGCTGATTAAATCTTGTTCACAACACGATCCGTGCGTTATAATTCTTGTTGATAAGTAGTTCATTTATTTACTCCGCATTCCATGCTTTCACGTAGGTAGTAAGTTTTAGTTACGACGCGTTATAATTTAAGTTAAGTTTGATATTATGTTTGTTCTAGACTCGATCCGTGCGTTCAATTTAAGCTAAGTTTACTCCGCATTTCATGATTAAGTCTTGTTCACGACGCGATTCATGCGTTACCATTCCGGTCAGCTTAAGAAGATTCCTATTCCATCTATTTTAGTTTACTCCGTATTCATTGTATTCATTGCGGCTCCGTTCGCTGCGGACAACTGACTTTAGTTAAGTTCTACGCGAGTAAGGAATCGTGCCGAGGAACATGCGTTTCGCCATTGTAAACCCCATGCTATCTCAGCCACAATCATAACAGTTATGTTGATTCTACAATAAAGGAATTCTCTCTTCATTTCAACTAAAATAAATTGGTGTTTCTTTCTCGAACCCTGACTCTGGCGAGCCAATCCGAGCGATCGAGAAAGAAGGAACGTTACAACTGTTCAGCGGTTAAATTGAAAATATTGGAAGGATAACGGAACGAACATTTTTGCTTCTGAGCAATTCGCAGTTTTGCATTCGATCCCCTCTCCATCTAGTAAAAAAAAAATGAAGTTCGTATGTCAATATTGTCATCGATCGACCAAATCGGCTACTTTACGTTCTCCATTAATAGTTCGCTCGTTTCACCGAGCGAAGCACATCCACACACAATCTTCGTCTTTGATGATGTAGCATGCAATAAGCAAGATACTGTGAGAAAATATTTCACGAGGGGCAAACACTCGCACGTTGACTATTTTTATCTCTGCAAATCATACGCGAGAATACCTAAACATTTTAAACGAAACAACGTGAATCTGTTAATCCTGTTCCAGCAGGATGGTACCAACCTGAAGCACGTGAAAATGATCACGTGAATATCGACATGTTATACGAGGATTTTAGTGAATTATGCCGTAGCAAAAGTATGGATTCCCGGTGATAGACAAGAACAGTGCGTTTACTAAAAGACGATACAGAAAAGGATTTAACGAGTTCGCGGTGCTACGGAGCGGTTAGTCCTTATCGATACACCAACGTTGGAAAAATGTCAACATGGCTGAGAACAAAGATATACGCGAGCGTGAGAAGGTTGTGAGGGAGATTGAAAAAACGAACGATCCATAAAGATCCTTGAAGACCAGCAAGATCAAAGAAGATATCGCGACCAAAAGTCATTTTAAACCGATCATCGAGACGCTACAAAAGATTGTTGACAACTCTAGCATGCGCGCGATAAAAGACGAGGCACGTGACGATGACGTCGAAATATCATTTGCTCAGAAAGATGTGAGTAAGATGAAGAGGAAACGAGAAAACATCTCGGTAGATCACGCGTTAAGCGAATCGCATAAATTGATGCGACATACGTCAAACGATGTGATGGATTCACCAGCGATAACGTCCACACCGCGTACGGCGATCCACGCTGCAAAACCAATAAAAGACGAGGATGTATTTGAAACCACGAACGATTCACGACGTCTGTTCAACATCATATGCAAACGTTGAAGGGTCGAAAAGAGTCGAAAAGGGTCGTTGTCGCAACACTTGAGTCCGTTGTGTCAAAAATACATCGGAGATTTTCTCAGTGGTAGTGGAAAGAATAAAATTATAGATATCGTGTATGGCGTTTGTTTCGACAAAGAAGGAATAATGATGCTTGGTGATAAAAAGTTTGACGTAGACAGTAACGATCACATAATTATCGACAGTGTGCTGGCATACCGGGTCTTTACGAGCTTATTTTCAAAAAAGTTCCCGACTCTGACGTGTATACGGAAGACCATAAACGAAAATACAAAAGCATATTGTTGGCTACAAATATGCATAGACGTAATTACACCGAACACAGTCATTTACGGAGTAACAGGGGATACAATTGTAGATATGTAATTGCACCGTTAAGACGAATTACAACTGGAAAAGGATTACTACGCGCTATAACAATTAATGATAACGCGATCGATTACGTGCACTAGGACGGTCCCAATGAGCTAGTAGATCGCATGCAATTGCTCGAAACTTCACGCCAAGCTGATCAAAACGCGCATGACAATGAGATACTGTCAATCATCGAGGAACTTCGTGAGGCTGGTATTATTATAAATTAACTCACATATCGTTGAAACGGACCAGTCGATCGGTGTCACCCACATTGAAAAAATGCCAATCAGCAAATTTGGGCTATTCGAACAGAGAAATGACGATGATTCAGATCTCCGTTGGAACAGTATAATGAGAAATTACGTGTACAAAACGCTCTGTGTCGCGTCGCTACAGACTCGATGCGAGATTGTGCAAGATTCGACGTGTAGCTCTACCAGTAGATGATGATGATGTCGTCAACAAACGATTCGTGTAACAAAGCATGCAAATTTTGAAAGATCGGCAGGATAAAATCGAGAAGAAGATAACATCGCTCCAAATTAATAGGCAGATTATGCTAAAATCCGTGCAAGAGAATGTTCAAACTTTCAAAGATTACTTGAATCTACTCGAGAAAAAGACCACACTCCAAAATAACATACAAATAAAGACGACTCATCGCAATTAATAGATAAGACAGTGCACTGAAAACGGCGATTGGTGGAGGAGTTGCACGCTTCAATGAGAAGAAATTTTCCATAAAAACGCTCTGTGTCGCTACGGACTTTGATGTGAGAGTGTACAAAATTCGTCATCTAGGGCAGACTAAAGCTGATCGACGCTATTATCAAATTTTACATGAAGCAGCGCCTTAAAACCTTGACGAATTAACAGAAAGAATCAGACGAGAGGTTGACTTCGTTCGAGAAGGACGTGTAAGCATTGTAGATTGCGAGCTTCAGCGTGTGAGTATCAAAGCTGAGTCAGAAAAAACTACGACAATTAACAATGAACGGCAATGAACGACGAAGTGATTACGGTTACGAACGCCTAACGAATAATTTCGAACAATAATTTTGAAATTTCAGAATTAACAACGGACGGTTCAGGAACGGTAGTCAAATAGCTATCAAACAGCTCAGGATCGCTATCGAACGACTCAAGAACGGTGATCAAATAGCTATCGAACGGCTGATCGGGTTAGCAATGGTTACGAACGACTATTCAATCGATCGGTACCGGAAGACAAAGAATGGTTATTGAAGAATGACAGAAAAAAATGATAAACAAACGATTAAAAACGATAAACGGCAATATGAGGGGCAGCGAACAGCAAAGAATGATAATACAAACGACATAAACAACAAAAAAAAAACGGCATTACGAACGACATAAATAATAAAGAACGACAATACGAATAGCATAAATGACATAAAACGACAAAACGTACAACAAATAACGTTTAAAAAAATAAAATAAATCGTAGTGGAATTTCATCGCGTGCGTTATTATGCATCAGCCGATAAACGATAATTGTGCACGAAACATGGAATCCGATAGAAACATCGTCAGTGCCGAAAAGCGGCGACTCATCGAAGAGTTGCAGGCTCCAGCGAGAAAAAATTTTCCGCGCGTCATAGTTCGGGGATACGATGACCTGTGGCAGGCTGATATCATCGAGATGCATTCATACTCACGTTTCAACAAAGGTTACCATTACATTCTTATCGTCATGCTGAGCAAGTATGCATAGACCGCACTGCTCAAGAGTAAAAGTGGAAGCACAAGACGGCTAACGCTATCACCGAGATAATTCGAAAGAGCGGCAGATACTCGAAAAACTTGCAAACCGATATGGGGAAGGAGTTTTACAACGCTGACATGCCACGATTCATAAATAAATATGGCATCAATCACTATTCTATGTACTCCGTAATGAAAGCATCGGTCGTCGAGCAATTCAATCGCACACTGAAGAATGATATGAGGAAGATGTTTACGCTCAATGGAAATTACAAGTGGATCGACCTGTTATCGCGTCTCGTGTTGAATTACATTGTTCGAAAGTATCGAACGATCGGCATGCGTCCCGTTGATGTAACCCCCGCGATACCTGAAAGACTCTTGACTATGGTGTACAGCGCTATAAAAACCGCAGGCCCGACGAAATTCAAAGTAGGCCATTCAGTATGCGTGAGCAAATACAAGACGGTCTTTGAAAAGRGTTACACGCCAAATTGGACTATCGAGATTTAAGATTTTTAAATTACAGCGTACCAATCCCGTAACTTATCTACTCGATGACTATCGCGGAAAATGTGGAGAGTTTCACGAATACGAGTTGCATCGCGCGGCTCATCCGAATATATACCTCGAGGAAAAAGTATTACGCAGAAGGGGAAACGAGGTTTACATAAAGTGGCTGGAATTCGATGGATCGCACAATTCATGAATACACAAGGACAATGTGTTGTAAAAATAAATTTATTATAAATTTATTATATATTCTTTTTCCATACAAAAATAGAAACATTATTATACAAACATACATATCATACATATATAAAATAAATTTTATTAAAAATACATAATTGTATAGTTATTTTTTATTACAAAATATAAACTTATACGCAAACATGTTAAACATATATATATACATATTGCGACGACGGGGGGGGGGGGTTGCCTCCGGGATCGCCGAATCTCGTAAGAGCCCGTCCACAATTGTAAACCACAAGACTAAAGCGATACACGACGATCTAAGGAGCTTATTACGCGAAACGAAGACTGGACGATACACGAAACGAAGTCTGGACGATACGCGAAACCGTAAGGAATTCACTAACAAAAACGAGACTACGCGAGGATACGAACGAGACAATACACGACGAGGAAAATTTCAATAATATGCGATGAAACGAACGAGATGATACGCGAGAGAAAGAACGATTCAATACGCAACAACCGTACTTAAGAACATGGGCGCCAGGCGCGAATAATCGCGCCACTCTAATATTCTCCACAAATTTCAAAATTAATCCGGCCGTTCCTTGCTCAGTATTTGGCAGAGGGGCGTGATCCTTTTAATTCTGGTGGCAAGGTTCGAGGGAGAGAAGGTAAAGGCAATGACCAACGCAAAACGAATAAAGTAACAATCATTTCAAATATATTTAACAAAAAAAAGAAAAAGAAAAGAACAGATAAGGAAAGAAACAAAGTCAAAGCATAGTATAAAGCGATGAAACAGCAGATGCAAATAGCGAATGAAGGAAATATTTGCCTTTTCAGAGAGTCGGATGCACGACTCCGCACGGGCGCTCTAAAATCCAACGGAACGCTATTAATCTCACAGAAAAGATACACGCGACTTCGAATAGACTCAGACGCTACATGATATTCTCCACGAATATTCCGTACGCAACACGTAACTCATTGCATCAAAAATATGACTCGAACACTTAACTGAAAGGTCGAAAGGGACACGACCAGAGGTGCCGCCAAGGGACGGCTATTCGCGAGCCGCGCATTCGCACCGAACGATACGGTAAGCGACGCGGACTGCAAACAGAACGCGTGGCCTCAAATCGACACGATTTGCTTCAAGATGCGTTACAAAACCTTATGCTCTCCTACATTACTCCGATGAGATTTCGCGGAGATTATGACCCTCGCAGAGACGCGGTCCGCACGGCCCCAGCAGTCTCGCGGAAGGCGATATCGCGCAAATCCGTCGTTAGAACACCGATACTCCGAAACATCATTCACGACACAATACTCCAGAAACGATGGCTTAAACGTGAAGCGTCCCTCTACGTGTTGGCTCGCGGGCCGCCCGCTCGGCGCAAGACGATACGGTACACGTGAACGGCGAAACCCGCGGCCCGAACGATACACGACAATCATGACAATTTACGGTATACGCGCACACACAACAAGAATACGACGACACGCAGAACGACTGTCGGCCCGTAATTTCCTGAGGAGTTCTTTTCCTTCCCCCCCCCCCCCGATACCTGCGGGGCAGGCCAGTCTCGCAATGACTCTAAAGGGCACTTGATCGGCCCGCTCGCTAATAACGACAATTAATCTCTATACGCGACGATAAGCGAAAGACTGGTCCTCCCCGGGACTTACCGTATAAGGTGGTCGGAGCGTGGCTTACAATGGTCGCTAGCAGGGATCGCCGGATTCTCTTGGAGTTGGTTCTCGCTCGTTGCTCGCTAGCCGAACAGTGACCGCCGTCAGCGCTCGCTTAGGCTCCCCGAGTTTTGCGCCGATTTTTGGCGCATTCCCTCAATAATCGGTGTGAGGCGCTCTCGATCGGTTTTTCTTAGATCCTCAAATTCTTTATGCGGAGACTCTGCCGCTGTCCATCAATATTCTCGGGACTCGTCTGTCTCGTGCGGGGCAGGATCCGCCCGGCTGGCCAGGCCGAAGCGGGTACCTTCCCGAGGTCTTTGGTTGACTCTCCTTCCGTTTGGCCGCACGGCGGGGTCCTTGCTATTCCGTTTCCTCCGAAGCCGTCGGATTACATTTGGATGTCCAATTACTGGGGCCTCCCCTCGGTGACGGGGCGAGAACTCGACTCGGGGCCGTAGCGGCACTTCCTCAGGCACGCCACTTTCGCTATTCCACGCTGCTTCTCTCCAACGATGATATGGCGGATCCCGCGCAACACATAAATTAGGTTGCCATCCGTTCCGCCATTCCGCCACGTTCTCTTTGGCTTATTAACAATACGGTAAAACAAAAACAAAAGAAATAATACAGATTAAATAAATAATAGTGGGGTGAACTCGCTCCTAGGGAGACGAGGATCTCTCCGAGATGCCCTCATCGATCGGGTCATTGCCCTTGTGGCACCGAAGATGTCACGTCACAATATATATATATATATATATATATATATATATATATATATATATATATATATACAATGGTTTTTTATCATGCCTCCATGATAGCATGTCGGTAGAATTGGGTACTATATATCGTTTATCATCGCACGGACTTAGAGCGCTTTTCGTTTCGGACACTATATACTTCGTGCAATTTTAATCTCATACACAATTCCTTTCGTGTCATTTCAATTTTATCTCGTAGACATCGCGTGTAATCGTTAAACGTTATGAATTTTGCGACAACATTATTTTCTACACCTTTTGCCTTCTTTGTATCTTTTTTACCATTGACACGCAAGGCGTACATCTTTGCCCTAAGTCCAATGAATTCAGTCATTTTTGAACCATTGTTCTCGTCTTTCATTAGACCGGGTACTTTTTTATTGACGAGTGGAATACCGTACGCGTTATCAGTCGGATAATCGCTCGTGTCAAGGTTGTTAATATCGCGCTTCATAATATCGTACATATCATCGCATTCGCATGATATATGAGACTGTCAATGTCGGTATACATGATTTTATATTTTTCACGAAACAAAGATAACGTATACTCGTGGTGAAATTCATACAAACACGTGTATATGTCGAGGATACACATATCAACGTAGATCAGTTTGTCGAATTTCATCTCGAGTTTACGCACTTCTATTGCTACTAGATTTTCCGAAAAGACGTTGCGACTGTGGAAATTTGGTTTCGCGATCATTGCCTCCACACCATATCTCCCAACGCATCAAGAGACGCACGTCGACATGATTGCGCACATTCTCCATGGTTTTACCGAATATCGCATTGTTCATTAATTTATACAAATTTTTTCAAAATCATTGTTCGCGCGAGTTCTGAAATCAGTATTTAATTTGATATAATCGCGAAGCCATGGAGATTGCGCGAATTATAATACGCGATAAATTCTTATTACCCGAAGACCATGACGAGTACATTGTTGCAAGTTTCGATAATGAATGATGTAACGTTTCTTATCGTATAACGTGGCGAAGAGCTTGTCTTCATGTTTACCGGTTTACGGTTTATCGCGCGTCAAACAAAACGGTAAATCTGCGTACGCGTCGTGAAAATCTTGCGGATGCTCTAAATCTATCTCGAGAATATAGCCTGTTGGAGAATCTAATGCGATGGTCATAACATTAAAATTAGATATATCATCGACCCATCGAAAATCGGCATATAGCAATGGTTGACACATTGCCCATCCATACAAATTATTAACATCAAAATACATTAAGTATGATGTTTCGGTTTCGATGAATCGTACGACTCCATGTACTTGTCGCGTACCTGCCGGAACATTGACTCAAGCCGCCGTGTGTACCGCGTTCGATAAACATGACCATGTCAATGTCGGCAAGTAGTTCAAAATTTATACGCGGATGTTTTAACATCGCGTCCCACGTAAAATCTGGTAATGTATAATAATACGTAAGATCGAGTAATTCGCGACACAATTGTCGCGAAAGTTTTCAAAAATGTCAGCCAAGACATCTGTTTTATATATAAATCGCTATATTCGCTATATTCGAGGGTTCGAATAGAGAACCGCTGCCACATGTTGACGGCATGCGTGTAATTATCCTCGGATACAGTATCACCTGTTAAAGAGCTATAAAATGATTTGGGCGGTGGTAACTCGGTTTCCTCCAATTTTTCAACGCAGTCAGTATACTCGTACGGTAAAATACTTTTGCGTGTAAGCAAATCGAAATTTTTTGCTGATAAATTACAAAATTCGCATTGCATTATCCGTAATTTATCTTTACTGAGATACAATGCCAATTTATCTAAACTCGAGATGAGAAATTTGTATGAGTCTATAAAACATAATTTTGTTATTTTTTTTTCATTCGTGTTCGGTGCTTTAAACATTTTTCGTAAAGGAAATGTATTTTTCTCTTGTTATCGGAAGTAGTTCAATATGTCCTTCTATTTGCCGTAGCTATTTTCTTGATAATAATATGCGCGTCATAGCCGGATAAATTATGGAACATTATGGGAACGCAATGCGAATCTTTGTAATTTAAATTGCAATTTGAATGCGCGGAATCTCTGAATCGCCTGGTCAAATGGCAGTGATCGCGTACTCGCATGTCGTCTGGCGCGAACGGTTTATCGCACGTGGCAATGCATAGCGTTATTAAAAGTTTTCTAAATCATCTCGCGTGAATTCCATAAGGACATTAGTAGATAAAATAGATTTTACGTTATGCGCTAAATCTCTAAGTTCCTCGGTGAACCACGCGACGCAATCCTTATCGCGATGAAACTGATACATGGATAAAGAGTCGTACGAACAGACGTATATTGTAGACGTGTGATAATATCAATGGTTGTGATATATTTTTTGATGCGTATATTCATACCTTGCTACATGCCATTGTGTGATTCGCGGTTTTCGCGATCAAAACTATGAATTTTGGTCACATACAGAGATTTTTCGATCGAAGATTTTTATTCATATGTTACATATATGTTCAACGTTGTTGAAGAATGTGAGGATATCTATATTGAAATAAGAAGTTACTTAAATATGGAACTTCAAATGATTAATTATTGATGCGAAAAAAATAATTCCTAAATTGAATGTGCCACTGGAAGATAAGGAGTGGAAAAAATTAAAAAATATGAATTGGGGACCACTAATTAGAGAGACTTATGGCGACATTATTGGTTCGATCGATTACCTCACTAAATACGCACGATGCTTATTGCAAAGCAAAACTACCGAAGATATGTGGAGAGGATTATTATTTAAAAAAGAATTAGAGCACCATTACTACATCAATCGCTCAGTGGCGAACCGATCAGCGTGGGATCAGTGTCCTGTGTAGAAATGTTCCTTGGGGATAATAAAGGTAATCGGATAATCCTGCCTCATTCAACATGGGAGACATTTATTGCAAGACGTTGTCATGAGTATTTCTCACGACAAAGCAGTCAGCCCGGAAACGCGCCAT
>JANQDE010000381.1:46354-63024 GCA_037157785.1 Cephalotes varians | reverse complement strand
TAATAATAATAATAATAATAATCACTCTAGTATATATCACTCTAGTAATAATAATCACTAAGCGTGTCATCTCCCCCCCCCCACTTTCTCCTCAATTACCTTCCTCAAATCAACTTCCTACACCTCCACGTTCCCCTATACCTCCTTCTCTAGAACCTGATTCTCCTCACTCCGCGTTAACACAAAAGTTATTCCTAGACTCTCCTCCTCCTTCTATTTGTTCCTTCTCTTCTCCTTCTTATTCTCCAATCTCCTCTCCCGAAGAGCCACCTCGCCCAACTTTCCCAGCGAATTCCACGACTTCAAGCGTGGAATTTATCGATGAAGTTCATATCTCTTCTTTTCGTCCTCGCCATTACTATCATTATAATTCTCACGAACCCTTAGATACCTCAATCCTCCAATTTCTACAACGTATCACTCCCCTTCTTTCTAGCTCTTTATTCCATCGGGCTTGCCGATTTTGATTTGTCCGAAATCAGGACTATCATCTCGGGTCAAGCTACAATTATTCCTATCTTTCTTCCCATTTCCCCCTTCCCTCATGAAGTGTTCCTGTCCGTTTCTTTTATAATCTTTTCCTTCCCTCGACAACCATTATCCGTGAAATAGACTCTACTTCCTCTCGATATTCTCTCTCCTCTGTAATAATCATATATCTGCATATACTACACACACACACAGACACAATAACTATAGAAGCCAAAGTACACTTACACTCTATACTCTTAGTTATAAATGATTATTTTTTACGTTATTGTCTAATTAATGTTACTTAATGTCTAAATTACGAGATTAAATGTTTTCCTTATTTCTAAACCGCTCTATTTAATTTAAATACCTTCGTACCATCCTATTTCCCTCGAAAAGATCGCATGTGGTCCGCTTCCTGGTCCTATGGATTCAATTCCTTGACCTAAAATTTAAAGGATCGACGAACGCAACTTCCAGACGGTGTCTTAGCGACCATATAGTACGCTGACCCACATCTAGGACTTGAGACAAGTGTGTTCGACTCGCGGTTCACGTCATAGCGCGTTGACCTGCGAGAGAGACATTCTGAAACGTCTTTCCATACCCTTCCTATTCCAAATCCCTTCTTTTCAAAATAAAGAAAATTAAAATCTTGGGGTTTGGATGTAACAAGATAATCCTGCTTCAACGTGGGAAATGTTCATCGAAAGACGTGCTAACATTGAGCAACTCCTGCAGTCTTCCGCGCCTTCATCACTAACGATTCAAGATTGTGGAACTTGTTAAAATACATGGCGTAAATATGATAAAATTGAAATCACACGATGTCTGCTTGTACATGAAGTCGTCAACTGTACTTTTCATGTTTGAATTAGAATATTATATTAATCATGCGTATTTCGAATTATGTCAGAAAACGCATTTCACAAGTGAAAAATTTAAACAATTTGTAACCTATTTACGTCAAAATTGTATCACCAATAAATATAATGCAGCAATTATTTTGCACAAATTTTATGATAAAAATTCACTTATAGACTGCGAATTAATAGCTTATGCTTTAAATGATATTGTACATAATGCGTTAAATGATAAATAAATGTATATATTGAAAATRTATTACTCAAWCTTYAAAATTATTTTTCGTTGCATACGAGTAAAAAGATATCTTTTTTTCTTGCATACCGATTGCATATCCTCTCTTGCATATCCTCTCCAAGTAAAACTTATTTTTTTTCCTTGCATTTCACTCACAGAGTGTGAATTAGTAATGTACGCTTCGGATGAAATTGTAGATACTGCGTTATATTTTAAAAAGTAAAAAATAACATTTTTGTAAAAAAATTATGTTTTTTCTTGTTTCTCTCTGAAATTATATGATACGAAGGTGTGATATGCTATAAAATAGTTTATATGTAATGGGGAAAAAGAAATAAGATATAAAATTAACACGTTTTTAGATGTAGATAGCATATGTTTATTTATGATAGTGGTAATGCCACCAATTGAATAGTTTGAATACATTTTGTAAAGCACAATTTTTTACATGTTTCTGACAACGGAAGGTGTGCGTAACATCCAACTTATTTAGAGATTCTATATCTTCGTAACGCGCCTCGATATTTTCAACATGGACTTCCTGTCTCGCTTCATTCAGGAGCAAAACATTCTCGTTTCTCATGTCCCTTGACGTACACAACAATTTCATCATCAGTCGTCGTTCTACCCATCACCGTCTTTGTAATCAAATCTCTAGCCATGCAGTATGGAACCATTCCATCTTCCCATTGTATTCCATGATGATTCTCAATCAGCCACATCGCCTGGTGTCTTTCAGATTTTGAAAGAACAGTCCATRGATAGGGGCATCCAAAAATATAGTGAGAGAGAACATGTCCCTCTTTGAGAGCAGCAAATTCCTTCACAACAAAGCGTCTTCCAACGAGGAAACCTTGCAGATCCACAAATATTGGTACAGACATGACTGTGTCCTCGAGAAAACTGTGATCAACTTCGATGCATCATGGATTTTTATATCATCTTCAGAGAATGAGTGGGGAAACAGGGAAAAGAGTAGGGTCACACTTAGATAATTTTGCGCACAACGTTGATCAACAGATTGATGAACCATGCGATCGTGTATAATAAAGCAGTACGCGGTAGTATTCATAAGTACATTCTCTTTACAATCGAATTCTATGCGCACGTCCACAGTTGCATCTTGATCGATTAGTTTGCCTAGAGCAATCGATAATCACGAACGGACCATTTTGTCGAAAATTCGACAGTTTGATTCGGTTCGAAATAATCATATCCGTAATAGTTTTTACAGAAACGTGCGTACGTTTCGTAGAGAATCGACCATCTGTTTTTATCGAAATCYAGATTCATATCATCGTACGGATAACATTCTGAATTCAGATAAAGCTTTACGTTGTTTGTGAGTCGAATCGACTCGTATATACACTCGGACAATGATGTTTTTCCGGCCAACTTGCAAAGCGAAGATTACGTATCGCGGTTTTTCCAATTGAGTAGTGGTCTTGATGGACCACGAATATTTGGTGCGATGCAATAGGAAACTCGTACAGATCCCACGAGGGAAAAGCCATGCTGAGGTATCGCCCGCTTTCCAGAGCACGCATCGATGGTTTATTTATTTCGTTCAACAGCACATGTGGCATCCGCCACTGTACTTTGAACAATACAATTTCTGGCTCCCGCGTCGGATCGCCAGTTAAACAATTATTGTCATTCTGCGAGCGTATTAAAATCAATTCGTGACGAGCGTTAATCACTACGCGTCTGTAATCTTCACAAAATCCCAATAGCACGTTGAGTGGAACGCAAAAATTAAAGTATCCATTTGGAGGATTCCATAGGTCCCAGCCAGCATTCCTCGCGATTACACTTTTCTCAGATGACATGGTTACATAGTTCTTGAGCGTGCTGGTTATACCGACATTTCTGTTGCGATCAATCTCTGCACGTCGAATTCATATCGAATCTCATCGAACATGAACGCAACGCAATTATGTCACATCAGATCCCGCAACTGGTTTGTTTATCGTCTCAGTTTTCCCTCGATGTATAGAAATCTTTCATATGGTAACGTGTATAAATCTTGCTGTTGTATTCTTATCTCGTCGCTGTATCTAAACATTGTATTAGCGAACGTATTGTACGTGTGAATCTCGATCGATGATGCAATCATTGAAGATTGCATCATCATCTTCAGTGTTGAGAATGTTACTCATTTTTAGATATTTCGCACCACGAATCCCAAAGATTGCAGAAATGCAACGTTCGACGCATTAAGTTTTCTTTTTTTTCTTGGTACAATCGAAGGATTGAAATTTACTATCAAATGGTGGCTTCGTAAGTATTGCGTTATGTCTGACGTGTCCGTTCAACACGAGCATCTCATACGCCGTGCGTATGACACACGTTATCGCCGTAACCGTCGTATGTGCAATCTGACGGTGATTTCTTCTCCTCGAAAGTCGAGCAGTCATCCGTATTGATCGACAACGCGTATTGTCAAGTCCGAAATGCTTCGTGCGATGATTGGCAAGTAAATAATCTGCGCCGGTGTTTCCGATATCTTATATGCTGGTGCCACGTTCGGGGAAAATTCATGTATCGTATGTACGCGTTTATCGTTGCTGTATGCGCTCGAGGTCACGTTACACTCTACGCGGATAATGTTTACGTTGATAATGTTAATCGGTAGGTTTGATTCGTGCCATTTTCGCGGTTGTGATATACGATCCGAAGAAAATCCTAGCAGCGATTCAATGTTATCGGGCTTGCTAAAATTTATTCTGTAGACGCATATTACCTCGTTCTTCATCATTTGTTATTTGCACGGAGCACTATCGAGAAATCTTCATTCTCATTATGATCAGTGATGCCACGTTTTTTATCATCATAAACCGTGTGTCGCAGACGTTTCCGTGTAATTGCATGTTTCGGTATCGTGTTGTAAGTTTCAAAGTTCATTAGACCGAGYTCGTAATCGTCATCACTTAAATCTATGGCTGGAAAACAGGTTGTAGAGAGAACGTTGCTCTTCCCAGTTAGTATAAGTATCAACGACATGATTGAAAAACCATCCGACGAATATTGAATTAAATAGCGCACTGTCGGGCTTTAAATTGGCACACATCAACCGCTCGAAGAAATTGCAGACACAATTGTCCATAGATGCTTTGATTGTAGGTTTGATAGGGTGTTCGATTGTATTCTATCTTTGTCACACTATTTCCGAAATATCGCACAAGTTCTTTAGGCGGCCGAAGATTACCAAAACTATCGAAAATATATCACGTGATTATCTCTCTTTGCGTATGCTACCCAATGAGTGCCAGGATCCTTCACATTGTCCAAGTTTATCGCTCTTATTTCGACGTATACCGCTTATCGGCAATGCGTTACGCATAAAAACACCTCTAAAATATGGTATATGCATGCATCTTGCCAGTTGATCTAATTGTATGTTCGTTGTCACACCCGCAGGCATTTTTAACGTTTTTTCGACTTTTTTTTTTCTTTGTTATTACACCCTGTCCACGCTTGTAGGGACAGTCCCTGTCCATATTTGTAGGGAGCGAGATGAAGTCCTTGACCTTCCATCGCGCGATTGTGACCTTCCATCACGCAGCTCCTCGAGTTGACATTGCGCAGCTTTGTTGTCGTTCGTCACGCCAGCCGCTCCACCGATCAAGGATCCGAGCGCATCTAATATCGGTAAAACTGGCAATATACCGCCGCGTTTCTCTGTCGGAAGACTCGTTTTTTCGTCGTCTTTTTCTTCGTTTTCATTTTCGTTTGCATGCCCATGCCGATCTTTGTTTTAGCTTTCATTGCCCAAACGGCTGTAGCAGCTACCTTCTCTTCAAGAGTCGAATCTTTCGCGGTAATGCGTTTACGTGCTTCCACAACGAGTATCCTATCCGTCACGTGTCTCTCGGTGAGATCGTTACTCCGAGAATATGCAATATCGTGTTCGCGGCACGCCGCGTCCAGAGGATTCATGCCCTGATCGCCTCTGGCTAATCGCTTTTCTAAATGCGTTCTCGGACCGTAGAACTGATAGCCGAGGAAATGTAGTTCGAAAGGAAGCGCGTTTATCGTGCGATTCAGCAGACCATGACCACTTTTTATCAATTTATTTGTTGCTGACATTCACTACAATCTTTGATCAACGGTGCGGGGCCGTCGATGTGTGTCCTCTGCCACGATTGATTATAGTGCTCGTAACAGCGACGATAGCTTCGAACTTCTAAATCCGCCTTTATATACTCCGGAAGCTTGTTCAGGTAGGTGAACGTAATAACTACACACTTTATAACGTTTTGACTTTCTCGCTCGCTCGGATCGGCTCGCCGGAGTCAGGGTTCGAGAAAGGACGAAACACCAATTTACAAAAATAAATAAATTCTTTATTTAAGAAATGAACATAAATTAGCACGGCTGTGGTAAATCAGCAAGGGCCTTTTAAGAGTTGAGCGTGAAATTGCTCGAATCGGACGGCGAAAATTAACAAAATACTTATTTTAATTAATTCGAGGTCGCTCGGATAGGACGGTGTGTAAACGCATGGGTCGCATCGAAAACGGAAAACTAAATCTAAGTGAACAATACGCAAATACTTATCCTAACTTAAATCTAACGCTACACTAGACCTAACTTAAATCTAATCCGCTATCCGGGCCGCGCTGCGGCAGGAACTCGACGGGATGAGCAGCGGTCAGATACGGACTCGGTGGGTCAGGAGCTGGAAGGATTATTACGGTTAGTTAGCTCCGTTATAGACCCGGAAATATACGCCTCGGAGTAACACGTTCGCCGGTACCGAAAACCCCGGTCGCGGACAGAAAATCGCGAACGCCCGGCACAGGAGATCGAGAACACCCGGTCAGGGTAGCCGASAACACCCGGCACGGGAACAGGAGGCCGAAAACGCCCGGCGCAGGAGACCGAGAACACCCGGTCAGGGTAACCGAGAACACCCGGCACAGGAAACCGAGAACACCCGGTCTGGGAAGCCGAGAATACCCGACACAGGAAACCGAGAACACCCGGTCTGGAGCAGGAAGCCGAGAACGTCCGGCACAGGATAGCCGAGAACACTCGGTCAGGGAAGCCGAGAACTCCCGGCCTTGGTCAGAGCTCTGAGAACACCCGGAACTCGGACCTGAGTGCCGTCGCGATGCTCTATTTATACCCGAATTTCGCGAGTATTTTCCCCCATCCTTCAATAATTCGGAGCCGACCGCGCCGCAAACATGTATTCCGAAATGCATCAAGAAAAGAATGGAGAGCGAGAAACATTGAAAGAAAATCCGCGCATGAATCGAAGTCAGCCGTGCTGCGTCAAGAGAGAGATGGAAGATCGGTGTGCGCGAATCGGAGCCGGCCGTGCCACGTCAAGAGAGAGATGGAAAGAAAGACTGCGCGCGAATCGGAGCCGGCCGCGCCGCGTCAAAAGAAGGAGATCATGCGAGAAACGGAGTAATGTTTACCTTAGTAACGGGCTACCGTTACAACTTGAAGCAGAACAGGTTTCGGTATAAATTGTAACTGATCAGTGCTTAAAAAAGAATATCGGAGGGACTTGACAGCAGAACGAACATCTTTGTTACTGACAAGGGAAGAGACGCAAGTGTCCTTCTCCGATTTTGATGAACTTTGAATATGTTGTAAAGTAGCTAAAAATAAGAGACCCGTATTTTTTTTTTGTGTGCTTTCTTGCACGTTTGGGAAGTGATACACTCCTTCGAAGAAAACCGATTTTTTTGTTTTATGCGAGTATCATCAAAACGGTAAGAGATATAAAAAAATGTTTCAAATAAAAGTTGCATAGTATTTTATAGGCTTTACATCCGCGTAGTTGGATTTATTTTTCATTCAACATTTTTTTTAAACTTTTATTTGAAACATATTTTTATATCTCTTACCGATTTGATGATACTCGCATAAAACAAAAAAACCGGTTTTTTTCGAAGGGGTGTATCACTTCCCAAACGTGCAAGAAAGCATATAAAAAAAAATACGGGTCTCTTATTTTTAGCTACTTTACAACATATTCAAAGCTCATCAAAATCGGAGAGGAACACTTGCGTCACTTCCCTTGTGAACTATTCGCGATCTTGCACGCATATAAATAGACATTCGATYCTATCCCCTCTATCTAGTAGAAAAATGACGTTCGTACGACAACCGTTAACGATACACGTTATAGATTGTGATGATAGATTACAAACAATGAACAATAACGCCGAAAAACGTAAACATGGTGCGATGTTACCGAGTACTATACGTGCGATCGTTTGCGRCCCCTCGAATTGYGGTAAAACCAACRTTCTCATAAGCTTGTTGGAAAGTCCGCACGGCGTACGTTTCGAGAACGTATACGTGTATTCGAAATCGTTGTAACAGTCAAAATATCGATACTTGGAAAATTTGTTGTCGTCGATCGATGAAATCGGCTATTTCACGATCTCCAATAACAGTGACGTCGTTCCACCAAGCGAGGCGCATCCAAACTCAATCTTCGTCTTCAATGATATAGCATGCGATAAGCAAGATGCTGTGAGAGAATATTTCTCAATGGATAGACACTCGCACGTCGACTGATTTTATCTCTGTCAATCATACGCGAGAATACCTAAACATACGAGACAATACGAGACAACGCGAATCTGTTAATCCTGTTCAAGCAGGATGGTATCAACCTGAAGCACGTGTACAATGATCATGTGAATACCGACATGTCATACGAGGATTTTAGTGAATTATATCGCAATTGTTGGCAGCAAAAATATGGATTCCTGGTGATAGACAAGGATGAACAGTGCGCTTACTAATGGACGATACAGAAAAGGATTTAACGAGTTTGCGGTGCCGCGGAACGGTTAGTCATTATCGATATACCAACGTTGGAAGAACGCCAACATGGCTGAGAACAAAGATACGCAAGCGTGAGAAGATTGTGAGAGAGATTGAAAAAACGGCCGAGTCGATCCATAAAAAACATCGCGCTTTGAAGACCAGCAAGATCGAAGAAGATATCGCGACCAAGAATCATTTTAAACTGATCATCGAGCCGCTACAAAAGATTGTTGACAACTCTAGCATGCATGCGATAAAAGACGAGCCGCGTGACGATGACATCAAAATGTTTACCCAAAAGAACGCAATACGGAATAAGATGAAGAGAAAACGAGAAGACACCACGGTAGATCACGCGTTAAGCGAATCATGTAAATTGATGCGACTTACGTCAAACGATGTGATGAATTCACCAGCGATAACGTCCACACCGTCCACCGCGTATGACGATCGAAGTTGCAAAACTCGATAAAGGACGAGGATGTTTTCGAAACCACGAACGATTCGTTCACGACGTCTGTTCAACATCAGATGCAAATGTCGGAGGGTTGAAAAGCGTTGTCGCAACACTTGGGTCCGCTGAGTCAAGAGTACATCGGAGATTTCCTCAGCGGTGGTGGAAAGAATAAAGCGGTCTGACTTTTCGCTCGGCGTGCGAAAGTCCGGGATCGGATCTAACTCGTTGGACGCCAGGAGAAAATAAAGACACGTGGTTTAATTTTAACAGAAAGAAACAGTAATGGTTTATTCAATTTTAGTTAACATATTTACACGTGCAGAGCGGAAACAGTTAGTTTAGCGATTTATCGAACGGCCGGTTTAACAGCGGAGCTCGTGCGGAGCATGCTTTGTACTTCCATCGTTTACAAGAAATTCGGTCGGTATGATTTACAGCGGCGTTTACGCGTGTCTTGTGCGAAGCGAAATGTTTCGTGTGAGCGGGGTCGGTACTTTACAAGCTTGCATGCGACGGCAAGTAAACGGACAAAGCGTGAGGCATATCACATGCCCTAAGCAACAGATGAAACAAAGCTTATTAATCCATGCTACAATTTTATATACACAATCTATTTACAGTTCACGCTTATGGCAGAGTGCGATTTACGCGCGTCGAGCGGTTGTTGCGGAACGCGAGTGTGGACTTAGTCTTATGCCGCGGGACGGCAAAGGCTGCCGTGATTTGTTGCAGCTGGCGCGCACGCGGAGACGTGATGTCACACGCGGTGACGGCGTTGGCCGGTTGGTCGGAGGCTCGCGGCGGGCTGAGCGATGCGCGTGGATTGATTTGTGCGATTATGCGGGTAGGTGTCGAGGTGCGCGACTTTTAAAAGTGTGGATTCTCTCTGCGGTGAATAGCGGAGGTAGAGCCGAGAACGCCCGAGCTCTGTGTAAGGAGTAAGGCCGAGAACGCCCGAGCCTTATGTTGAGCGAAGGCAGAGCCGAGAACACCCGAGCTCTGTGTAAGGAGTAAGGTCGAGAACGCCCGAGCCTTATGCTGAACGGAGGCAGAGCCGAGAACACTCGAGCTCTGTGTAAGGAGTAAGGCCGAGAACGTCCGAGCCTTATGCGGAACGGAGGCAGAGCCGAGAACGCCTGAGCTAGTAACTTGGTCGGATCGGATTTGGTTCTGACTGCTCCGTGCCAGGCCGCTTTATACTCGCGCTACGAAGTGGTGGCCGCGCAAAACGGCGTTTGTTGAACGCGTGGCGCGGGGCGCGCGGCGTGTGGCGCGAACGTTAGGCACGGAGCGTGCGCGGTACGGGCGCGGAACGCGCGGCGCGGTGTGCGCACGATGCGGGGACGGGTCGCGTGCTATTTACAATTTCACTCTTAAACTAAACTTCCTATTATGCACAAGACACTATATACACTCTATATACAATCATTTATACCAAAACGACGTTTGTGACGTATCATCACAAAACTATAGATACCGTGTACGGCGTTCGTCTCGACAAAGATGGAATAATGATGCTAGTAAAAAGTTTGACGTTGACAATAGCGATCACATAATTATCGATGGTGTGCGATATGTTGGCACACCGGGTCTTTACGAGCTTATTTTCAAAAGAGTTCCCAACTATGACGAGTATACGGAAGACGAAATAAACGAAAATACAAAAGCATATTGTTGACTACAAATGCGTATAGACGCAATTATACCGAGCACAGCCATTTACGGAGCAACAGGGGATACAAGTATAGATATGTAATTGCACCATTTATTAAAAGGCGAATCGGCGATTGGAAAAAGATTACCGCGCTCTATGACATTAAATGATAACGCGATCGATTATGGGACGATCACAATGCGCTAATGGATCGCAAGCGATTGCTCAAAGCTTCGCGTCAAGGTCACAAGATACATGAGGATACAAGGCGCATGATAACGAGATGCTGTCAATCATCGAGGAACTACGTGAGGCTGGTATTATTATAAATTAACTCACATATCGTTGAAACGAACCAGTCGATCGGTGTCACCCGTATCGAAAAAATGCCAATCAGCAAATTTGGAACTCTCTATCCGAACAGAGAAACGACAATGATTCGTATCATCGTTGGAACGGTACAATGAGAAATTATGTGTATGAAAACGCTCTGTGTCGCGTCACTACGGACTTCGATGCGAGATTGTGCAAGATTCGATAGCTCTACCAGTAGATGATGATGATGTCGCCAACAAACGATTCGTGCAACAGAGCATGCAAATTTTGAAAGATCGACAAAATGAAATTCAAAACAAGTTAGACTCTCTTCAAAGTAGTGCAACTATTTTGCTAAACTACATGCAACAAAGCCTGCAAACTTTCAAAGATCAATTGAATCTAATTGAGAAGAAGATGACCACGCTCTAAAATAGCGTGCAAGTAAAGATGACTCATCACCCTGAATAAATAAGACGGTGCGCTGAATCTCTCCATCATTTTGCGTGTCATACACTGCGAACGAATATGTCTAAAAGAAGAAAAAAACGGCGATTGGTGGAAGAGTTGCTCCAGCGAGAAGAAATTTTTTCACGAAAAAACGCTCTGTGTCGCTACAAACTTCGAGATTATGCATGATTCGTCATCTAGCGCAGTTTGAAGCTGACCGGTGCCATTAACAAACCGTACGTGGAACAGCGCGTTAAAATCTTGACGAATCAACAGAAAGAATCAGACGAGAGGTTGATTTCGTTCGAGAAGGACGTGTGAGTGTTGCAAACTATAATAAACGAGTTTCAGCGTACGATTATCAAAGCCGAGTTAGAAACAACGACGAATAACAATAAGTGGCAATGAACAATAGTGGCAATAAGTGGCAACGACGAAAAGACGGTTACGAACGCCTAATGAATAATTTCGAATTCTTCACAGTTCTTGAATCAACAACGGACGGTTCAGGAACGGCTATCAAATAGCTACCAAACAGCTCAAGATTGCTATCGAACGACTCGAGGTTGTCGAATAGCTATCAAACGGCAGTAAATCGGGTTAGGAATGGTTATGAACGACTATCGAATCAATCGGTACCGGAAGACAAAGAACGGCTATTGAAATATGACAGAAAAAATGATAAGCAAACGATTAAAAACGACAAAAAACGACAGTAAATAGCAAAGAACGGTAATACAAACAACATAAACGATAAAAAAACGGCAATATGAATGACATAAACGACAAAAAAAACCGACATAAACAAATATATACAACAAATAACGTTTAAAATGAAATAAATCGTAGTGTAATTTCATCGCGCACGTTATTATGCGTCAGCCAATCGATAATTGTGCACGAAACATGAGATCCGATGGAAACGTCGCCAATGCCGAAAGGCGGCGACTCGTCGAGGAGTTGCACGCTCCAGCGAGAAGAAATTTTCCACGAAGACGTGTCATAGTTCGAGGATATCGAGGAGACGACCTATGACAGGTTGATATCGTCGAAATGCATCCGTACTCACGTTTCAACAAAGGTTACCATTACATTCTTACCGTCATTGTCGTACTGAGCAAGTATGCGTGGGCCGTACCGCTCACGAGTAAAAGTGGAAGCGAGATGGCTAACGCTATCGCCGAGATAATTGGAAAGAGTGATAAACATCCGAAAAACTTACAAACCGATATAGGAAAGGAGTTTTACAACGCTGACGTGCAACGATGCGTAAAGAAACATGGTAACAATCATTATTCGACGTATTCGGTGTTGAAGACATCGGGCGTCGAGCGGTTCAATCGCACACTGAAGAACGACATGTGGAAGATGTTTACGCTCAACGGCAGTTACAAATGGTTCGATCTGTTACCGCGTCTCGTGTCGAATTACAACGGTCGAAAGCATCGAATGATCGGCATGCGATCCGTTGATGTAACCCCTGCGGTAGCCGAAAGACTCTTGGCTACGGTGTATAACCATGTAAAAATCGCAGGTCCGGCGAAATTCAAAGTGGGTGACTCGGTCCGCGTGAGCAAGTACAAGACGATCTTTGAAAAGGGTTACACGCGAAATTGGACCACTGAGGTGTTTAAGATCGTTAAAGTACAGCATACCAATCCCGTAACTTATTTACTCGAGGATTATCGTGGTAAATCTATAGCTGGAGCATTCTACGAATACGAGTTGCATCGCGTGACTTATCCGGATATATTTCTCGTGGAAAAAGTATTACGCAGGAGGGGAAACGAGGTTTACGTAAAGTGGCTGGTATTCGATGGATCGCACAATTCATGGATACACAAGGACAATGCAATTTGATGTATACAAAATTTTTTTTTAATGTAAAAAAAAACGTATAAAAATACATATATACAATGTATACAATGTATAACATGAAAATATATAAACTTTACAACATTTTATGACATCTTCATTATCCTTCCATTACATTTTTTTTTAAATGCATATAAAAATTATGAAAAAATTATAAAAGTACAAAGAATTTGCAAAATATACATGAAACGCAAAAATGTACAATGTAAAAAATATGTGTAAAATGTAAAATATATGAAGCGCAAAATGTAAAAATGCAAAATATGTGTAAAACGTAAAATACATGAAATGCAAACTATAAAATATATAAAACGCAAAATGTAAAACTAAAAATACGTGTACAATGTAAAATACGTGAAACGCAAAATGTAAAACTAAAAAATACGTGTACAATGTAAAATACATGAAACGCAAAATATGTGTATAAAATATAAAGTACGTAAAACATTATAAGTGTATCCGCCAATGTCCCCACGGTAGCGTTTCGGTCGAATCGAGCACGATATACCGCTTGTCGTCGTATGGACTCAGAGCGATCTTYGTCTCGGACACTGTATATACCTCATGTAATTTCGATCTTATACACGATTGCTTTCGTGTCATTTCAATTTCATCAAATAAACACCGCGTGTAATCGTCAAACGTTATAGTTCGCGCTACAACATTACTCTTGATACCTTTGACTTTTTTCGTATCCTTCTTACCGTTGACGCGTAAAACGTACATCTTTGCTCTGAGTCCGACGAATTCAATCATTATGACGCCATTGTTTTCATCTTTCATCAGTCCTGGTACTTTTTTGTTAGCAAGAGGCATACCATACACGTTGTCAGCCGGATAATCGCTCGTGTCGAATCTACTAATGTCGCGTTTCATAACATCGTCGTCGCACTCGATGTAATATATGAGACTGTATCGGTATACATAATTTTGCATTCGTCGCGATACATTGGTAGCATATACTCGTGGTGAAATTCGTACACGCAAATTTTTGATATATCAAGTACAGACATACTCACGTAAATCGGCTTGTTGAATTTYATCTYGAGCTTTCGTAATTCAATGGCTATCAAATTTTCTGAAAAAATGCTACGACTGTGGAAATTCGGTTTCGCAATCATTGTCTCCGCACCGTACCGTCCTTYCCATTTCGTTAATAATTTAACRTYGACATGATTTCGAACGTTTTCCATCGTTTTGCCAAATACCGTGTTGTTCATAAGTTTATATAAATTTTTCTCGAATTCGTTTTAGTAGCATAGTAAGGAGAGTTCTAACCCGAGAGCTCCGAGGGGAATGCGGGGCGAGGGGCATGACGTCACGAGGGAGGGGGGACTTCGGGCATGGCGCTACAAGGGAGGGGGACTCCGGCGTCACAAGGCCCTTTTGTGTGACTAAGATAATTTTTATTACTTTACCCCTTTTATTGTCCTTTGTTGAACATATCGCAACGTCTTGGTATCCCAAAAATATCGACCAACAACATGATCCCTTTTAAGATAAAGATCTTCGCCGAGCGATATCCTTTTTTATCGCCACAATTTTTTCAGCTTTGTTTATATTGAACATACCGCAACGTCTTAGTATCCCCAAAAATGTCAGTCGACAACATGATTCCTTTTAAGATAAAGATCTTCGCCGAGTGATATCCTTTTTTTATTGACACCGAGTCACAATGGAGCCTTAGGAATGTATGACTAATAGCGTCCCTTTAACTGAACATGTCGCAACATGTATGTCTGTTTAAGAGACTTTGAGAAGAGGGAGTTTAAAATGTGGAGGGGAACATTATTTAAAAGAAGGGCAACGTTACCGCATCACTCTGTTACGATCATCACAAAAAAATATCTGTGGTATACCTCGTGCAATCGGAAGTTGTGAAAAAAGGAAAGAATGGATAGATATTGTTCTTCAGTGCATTTACTTCGTGGAAGAGAACTTGGATTTCGAAACGTTCTTAYTRGCAACGTGACAACACGGTGTACCAAACATAAAATGTTGCAAACGTGCGATAATATCATTGGTTGTAATGACTTTTTTTATGATGACATATATTCATCCCTTGATACATGCCATAGTGTGATTCGTGGATCTCTCAAAGAAAAATACACGAAAGTTTGACCACATACAAAGGTCGCAGTACATTTGATAGATATGATGTATATGTTCAACATTGTTAAAGAATATGATAACATCTATATTGAAGTAAGAAGTTGTTTAGACGGAGAACTTAAAATAACTATTGAGGCGAAAAAAATAATTCCTAAATTGAGTGTGCCACTGGAAGATGAGGAAAAATTAAAAGAAATAAGAAATTGGAGAGCACTAATTAGAGAGACTTATGGTAGCATTATGTATGGGATCRGTGGTTTCAGAGATTCAGCAACGTACATATTGCAATGCAAAAGAAATACTGGAGATATTTGGGAGGGATATGGAAGGGACAGATTTAAAAGAGGCGTATGGAATCATTATTACGTCAGTTACTCAGAGAAGTTTGAACCGATTCTACTACCTAGAGCCGCGTTTTAAGACGAAAGAAAATGAACTATTACGTCCCGATTCAACAAAATGAAGCATATGAGTAAGTTTTAATTCCATATAAATCCATTTTATAAATTTTTTAAATATGTTATAGTTTTTTTTTTATATAACTGACTTATTTTTTCTTACAGTACATCTCATTCGGAACTCCATCATATACCCCGCATATTAGGAAGGAGATTTGCTCTGATCGCCACCGTTTATAAATACTTGGACATCGGTATCAGCGTGGGACCAGTGTCCTTTGGAAATGCTGCTTGGAGATAATAAAGGCAATCAGATTATATTGCCTCATGCAACATGGGAGGCATTTATCGCAAAACGTGCTATTCAGAAACTTATACAGTCAACCGCACCTGCATCATTGTCGATTCGAGATCTGGTTAAACCTCATAAAAATACGTGATGCAGATATTGTAAAATTGACACTGTATGACATCTGTATGCATATGAAACCAGCGACTATACTATTTTTATTAACACTCGAACATTGTATTGAGCATGTATATTTCGGGCTATGTCAGAGTATGCACATGGTCAACGAAAAATTTAATCATTTTGTAACCTATTTGCGTCGAAACTGTGTCACCAATAAGTGTGATGCTACAAACATTTTGCAAGATTTATGATAAAAACTCACTTATAGAATGCAAATTAATAGCATATGCCTTAGATAATATTGTGTCTGACGCGTTACATGACAAATAAATATATATCATGCATTATATGAAAAAATAAATAAATAAATTCATTTTAAATTGTAGACAATGCGATATACAGGGTGAGTCATCTGAATCTATCACCTCCAATAACTCGTTTGGGTGGCCAGGTATCGAAAAAAGTTTCATATAAAAGTTGTATGGTTTCGAGGGGGAACCAAAATGGCGTACCTTTCAACTTTTGGTTTTGACCGGAAGTGGTTTTTTAAAATGGAAACCCCCCTTTTTGACACCGGAAAATGAAAGAGCGGAAAATTTTACATTCAGATATGACCTTGGCTGTTTT
>JANQDE010000381.1:21637-35877 GCA_037157785.1 Cephalotes varians | reverse complement strand
GACTTTAAGTCACAATATCTCGGCACATAGGACACGTAGGAAAAAAATAAAAGCACTTTTATAATGTAAATCAAACCCAAGCTATCGATTAAGACCATTTAAAACCTAATCAGCTGAACCGTTATTGAGATCTGATAATCTCAGATGCTCGCAACTCGCCGGCTCGCGTATAGATACACGGTCCGTCTCGCGCATACACTTTAGCACTGAGACACGACCGTGTCTCTTGATTTTGTATTTCGAAAAGATCTATAAATGATTTCATAGAATTTATAAA
The DNA here is from genome assembly GCA_037157785.1 of Cephalotes varians. Lineage (NCBI taxonomy): Eukaryota > Metazoa > Arthropoda > Insecta > Hymenoptera > Formicidae > Cephalotes > Cephalotes varians. The sequence continues at coordinate 35,600 of JANQDE010000381.1, read as the reverse complement.
TTCTTGGCATGCAATTTGTAGTTGTTCTTGATTTGTCTTTGATGAACGGTTTATAAATTTTGTTATATTTTTTGACACAATTCCATGCTTTTTTTTTAAATTTAATATCCATGTTGCTCCTGTTTTAAAATGAAGAAAATGAATTTCTTCTTTTGCTTCTAGTGCCCATTGTCGCAAATCCAAATCATGAATAATTTTTAAATGTACGAAAGCCAAATGAAAGCAAAAAATGGCGCGGTTGGAAGTGCGCAAATTTTTGATTTAAGTATATTTAGTAGTTACATACAATAAATTCGGCGTTTCGGCTTCCTTCAAGCCATCTTCAGCGATAAGTACAAAAAGGTAATTGTTAATCTTATCTTGAGTTGTCCTAACAACCACTGGGATGTCATACTTCCACATCTTCCGAAACGAGAAGAAAAGTCTTCATATGTGAAAAAATGACAGAGTTGAATTATCTGTTTCTATAAGTTGAAGTCTGAGCAACTTACTCCATTGCTTGGTGGACAAATCAAAGAGTGCATTGTATAAATCATTGGACCGAACAATATAGTTGCAATAAGTTAGAGATTCATATCAAGATATAAAATATGTTAACTTGTCAAGCGTTATGCGGTAAATGATACAAAAATAGTTATCAGAGGTTACTGTTGTGAAAGCGCAATGTCAAATGGATAAAATATAATTAAATAATTTACAATAACAAGGTCAGCGTGGTAAAAACAGTGTAAAAACAGAGTAAAAATAAGTAAAAATATTTTATAATTTGTTTAGTATTGATGTATGTGTTATTTAAATTCGGTGTCCGTTTGACAATTAAGCGCGTTATTTTGCAATTGTATGTTGAGCATTTCAGAGATGATTCTTTTCCAATAGAAAGTTTCTTTGTCCAAGATCTCAACATTTGTCTAATCGAATTCGTGATTGTAACACAAACTGTGTTCCATGATGGCTGTTTTGTGGGATGATTTGCTATTAATCTGATTACGATGTTCAGTGATTCTAGTATTTAGTTTTTTTTTCGTCTGTCCTACATAGGTTGTGTCACAATCATTACAAGAGATCTTATATACGACATTCTTTTTTGAATAATCAGGAAGGCGATCCTTTTGAGCTTTAATGATTCCGTCCAATTTATTGAGACTGTAAAAAGATAGTTTAACGTTTTCATTTTTAATGATGTTTTTAAATCTTTCGGAAATATTTGGAAAATATGGTATCATAAACCAACTAATATTGTTGTTGTTTTCATTATTTGTGTGAGTATTATTTCGTTCATTAATCATGGTTTTCAGTCTCAAATTATATTGAATATAAAATGAAGAGGATAATCATTTTGTAAGAAGATGTTGATAATGAAATTAATATTCTTATTATGGTATCTCGGATGTGATAATAATAGCGCTCTATCATGCTCATCAAGGATCGCCTCTTCTGAGTTATAGGGTGGAGAGATAGAAAATTGAGGTACCTGCCTGAGAAAGTGGATTTGTGAAACCAATCAAATTCTATTTAGTTATTATTTTTAATTAGTGTGACATCAAGAAAATTCAAACTATTTCCTCCAATTTCCATCGTGAATTGTATTCTAGGGTGAAAAAAATTAAATATGTTTAAGTGTCTCTCAAGCTGCATATGATGCACAGCTGTGGCTATGTTATCCACGTATTTAACGTAAAACAGCACCTCAACTCCGAAACTCTCCAACGCCCTCGTCTCAAGATCCAGTAGAACTAGATCAGCAATGATGGGAGACAACGGAGAGCCCATAGGAGTATCAAATTTTTGTCTATATAATTTGTCATTGAAGGCAAAAACCATGAAGTCCATGATTAGTTGTAAAGCTGTTAGGAATTCATTTTTGGTATTTTGCAACCAGACGATATGTGTATCCATCTCATGAATACGCTTTCGATAGCGAAATCGATCGGGATGTTGGTAAAAAGTGATAGCGCATCTAATGAGACTAACATAAAATCATTATTCAGTGGAAAACTGTTAAACCTTTTTACTAGTTGGAAGCTGTTGTCGATATGATTGAAAGATTTGGGATTATTTGAAATAATTTCGTATAAATGCTTGGCAAGAAAGTAAAGCGGACTATCATTAGAGGAGATAATAATTCTAAGATTATTATCCGGTTTGTGTATCTTTGGCAATCCGTAGGGCCTTGGAAGGATCCCATCACTGCAATACAATTTTTTGTAAACATCAGTAGAAATATAGTTACTTTTTGTCCATCTTATAAGCAGAGTGCGCGCTGAATTAGTGAGTTTATTGATCGGATTATTTTTTATGTTAATGTATGTATCTTGATCTTGTAGTAAATCTTCCATTTTATTAATATATTGGTTCTTATCTAATGCTACAATGTTATTCCCTTTATCTGCCCTTGAACATCATGGATGGATGATTTTTGATAAACAGCTTTGCAGATTTTAATAAAACGCAATTTATTATTAGTATTATTTTTATTATTATTGATTTGTGTGGGTATTGCGAATAGATTGAGGACAATAGGCACTGTATGGTTTCTGATGTTCGATTGGATGTCTATGTTTAATTTTTTGATATTATTTTCTATATGTCTTATTAATTCTATTGTTCTTAATATTGAGTGCGGGAAGTGTGAAATTCTGTCCAAGTTGGAGAAGACATTGGACGTCAAATGGAATGTCAATTGAAGACAGATTAACAAGCCAGTTTTTCTTGATGGAAGTAAGGGAAGAGTTGTTGTCTATGGAAAACGTGGCTGGGTTTATGTGAATTTCTAATGTTTGTTGGTTTGGATGGAGCGGAGACGACTATTGAATTGCAACCTATTCACGAAATCCGTGATGAAATTTAATTGAGAACCACTGTTCAATAAAACTCGACAACCATAGAGTTCTCCCTTATAATCGTATACATCAATTACAGCGATTGAAAAGAAAATCTTAGAAGCGCTATTGATTTGGGAACATTGAGTCATTAGTGATGCTGATGACTTTGATGCTTGTATTGGTTCAGAGAAGAGAATGGCTAACTGATTATCATCCTTCGACCCATCAGTCTTCGGTGATCCAAAATGTAATAAAGTGTTATGTGGCTTTCCGCACTTGCGACATAGGCTAGCTGTTTTTGCCTGATGATCTTAAACAATTGATGCATAGATGAGCGTTCCTTATGATTTCAATGCGTTTTTCGACAGGTAGTTTACGGAACGATTCACATTAAAATATAAAATGTTTACTTTTACAATGAATGCAAGATTGATTTGACGTAGCTACGTGGACACTGTAAAGTTTGGCCTTCTGTGAGTTATTCGATAAATCAGGATTCATACGTCCCATTGATTTATTGGAGATCGCTTCCAATGCTTGACATCGTTTTGACAAAAATTAGTTAACTGCTTAAACGTAGATATGTTCGCGTCTATATGACTCGTTTCCCTTTCTTTTACTGTAACAGAATCAAGTTTAGTTAATACCAGATGTATCATTATATCGTCCCAATTTTTGACAGATCTTTGAAGTGCCTTAAGGGCACTAAAGTGCTTAAGTGCGTTATCAAGTAGACCACATAAAGCGTTCACAACGTTTTTCTTATGAACTGGAGCAATCTTAAATATAGCCTTAATGTGGGTTTGAATTATACGTCTTTTATTATCGAAACGTTCCTTTAACAATTGCCACGCTTCCGCGTAATTGTCCGTTGTAATATTGAAGGATTTAATAACTTCGGCGGCCTTGTCACTTAATGAAGATCGTAGTAGTGCAATTTCTCTATAGCCAATAAGTTTTCGTTTGCATGTATAAGCTTTTCGAATGAATCGTGAAATGTATACCAATTATCATATGATCCCGAGAAACTCGGTAATTGAATCTTTGGCAATTGAATGTGTGATTCTGAATTGTTTTGAGCATGACCATGATTGTTGTCTGGTTGAATCACGTCTAATTGTTCAAATAAACTAAGGCGTTGATCGAATAAAGACATGAGATGAAAATACGCCTCCTCAAAATGTGCACGATCCTCTGAATGATTTGCCATTAAATCCGCATCAATATTCGACGCCAAACACTCGATTCGTGATTGTAGTTCATCGTATTGTTCAAATAGATTCGCTAGTTTTTTTTTACGCTCAGCTAATTCGAATTTCGTAGCATGTTCAGCCTGCGGAAAGTCTATATAATTTCTTTCGCGTAGTCGCAGCTTTTATGTTTCTTCACCTTACCTTCGCTTTGCTTTCCGAAAGATTCATTTCTACCTTATACAGTAACTAAATCTTGATTCTTGGTAGAACCTTGAGATGTTTCGATGCTTGATGACCGCGCTGCCTTCAGTGTACCTCGTCGATGATGTCCTTTGTCCCAAATGCGATGAATTCAAACGTGTAATATATCGAAATGCCGTTATCGAACAATATGGCTGTTGTTTGTTGTCCATGATATCGTTGTTGATGACTTATGGTTTTCCAAGCTTGTTATGTTCGAGAATGATTGATTCAGAACGAGCAAAATGTTTCGAATTGTTACTATGTAGTGATGCTTATGATTCACGCTTCGAAGTATACCACTCGGAACTCTGTTTCGATACGCCGTAGCCTTATGGCTGCATATAGGGCAGGAGAGAGGTCGTTTTCTTCGCGACAGTATTTCCACAAAATCCGGCTCGAAGGACCAAAATGTTGTGTGTTGTTTGTTGCAAGGAAATAAAATTTCTGTAACGTGTTACATGCGTATGTAAACGCTATTTCCTCGTTTTAGAGGTTAAAATAATGACAATCAATACTGCGATTTGTATCTTTATTGTGTCCTGCCGTAACGACTCTCTGCGTGAGACTTGGCGCGTACACGCCATGAGTTAAAAAACAAAACAAAACGTACAATACAGTGATGTACAAGCCCGCGCGCTGCGCTCATATTGCCAACTTACAAACTAAAAAGAACTTTAATCAATTCGATGGTAATTCGCACAACATTAACGTGCGGTCAATTTAAATCTATTTGCGAGACGCAACAAACACATACACATCAATACTAAACAAATTATAAAATATTTTTACTTATTTTTACTCTATTTTTACACCGTTTTTACCACGCTGACCTTGTTATTGTAAATTATTTAATTATATTTTATCCATTTGACATTGCGCTCTCACAACAGTACTCTCTGATAAGTATTTTGTATAATTTACCGCATAACGCTTGACAAGTGAACATATTTTATCTTGACATGTGAATCTCTAACTTATTGCAACTATATCGTTCGGTCCAATGATTTATACAATGCACTCTTTGATTTGTCCACCAAGCAATGGAGTAAGTTGCTCAGACTTCAACTTATAGAAACAGATAATTCAACTCTGTCATTTTTTCACATATGAAGACTTTTCTTCTCGTTTCGGAAGATGTGGAAGCATGACATCCCGGTTGTTAGGACAACTCAAGATAAGATTAACAATTATCTTTTTGTACTGTTATCGCTGAAGATGGCTTGAAGGAAGCCGAAACGTCGAATTTATTGTATGTAACTATTAAATATACTTAAATCAGGAATTTGCGCACTTCCAATCGCGTCGTTTTTTGCTCTCATTTGCCTTTCCTGCTTTTAATTATTTTATTTTTAATAGAGAGAGCCCATAATACAATTTCGTTTTGAATGAATAATTTTGTTTTCGTCGTTAACATTTCTGAATTTTTCCAGACATATTCAGAAATATATGATAATTTTTCTCTATGAGTACCATCTTTTTGTAGAGAAACTTCCCATTGATACAACTGCGGCAAGGACTTTACCTTTTTAAACCGATAAAGAATAACGTGCCTTTTTTTCCACTTTTCTAAAATTCAACAGCTTTTCTTTTATAGTCATTATTTATAATTTTTTTTTTTTCGATGTACAACTATCTTCTTCCTCATTTTTATTATTTTCTTCAAGTTCTTCCATTTCATCAGCTGTAACAAATTCTGCTTCAGATAAGTTTAAGTCCCAATAGTTTTCAAATTCTAATGTAGTATTAGTCTGCATAGTAAATGATACGTCATTCATTGAATTTTTTTATAATATCCTTTATATCATGTAATTCGATTTCTTTTTCATTTATAGGTGTTTGTGGAATATCTGAAATATGGAACGAAACAATTAATATATTAAGAACATTTGTAGGATTTATGTGTAATACTTTGCTTTGTTATTCCAAAAATATAGACAGTTCTTAAGAAAATTAAATCTTTTACACTTCAATGACACATTAAACTTGCTGGTTACACTTTATATTGTATAATACGCAATATTTTCGATTTATATAAAGTATTATCTTATTCATTATCTTATCTTATCTTATCATTATCTTATCAATTTATTTATATCTTCATATCAGAGTCTTTCAAACTTGGCGAGAGACACGATCGTATATTTTGATATGATCACTTATTCTTCACTTATAATTATTATTTTTGTTTAATACAGATATTTTGTATAAAAGCAAGAAATATTTCATTTAAGATATTCAAAAAATAAATTTTTGAAAAAAATTATTTTTAAAAAATTGTATTCATGTATTTAAATGAAGATGTTTTTGCGATAATACTTTACATGCATGTAGGAGAATAAATATATAAATTTGCAAAATTTTAGTTGCTGTTTAAAAGCGATTCTAGGAGAAGGAACCATTTCTTACATGTAGAGCAGTTTTTTGTTTTTCTCGATATATCTCGAAAATTATTCAAGATATCAAAAAATGTTTCATACAAAAGTTTCATGGTGGAAATACTTCTGTTTAAAAATACAAATAAAATTTTAAAAAAATTTTTTTTAATTAAAAAAAATTATTTAAAAAATTATTTTTTTAAATTTTTATTTATGCGATTAATTAGAAGTGTTTGTATTATAAAACTTTTGTATGAAACATTTTTTGATACCTCGAATAATTTTCAAGATATATCGTGAAATGCCAAAAACTCCTCTTCACATAAGGGATGGTTTCATCCCTTAAAACCGTTTTTGGGCCGCAACGGATAATTTTTAAATTTATCAATTATCCCCTCCCCCCCTACATGTGTGTTTCATCAAAATCAGAATTTTCGAGTTCGCGAAGTTCCCTTATTAGTTAATTCTCGTTTTATTGAAAATGATCTATATTCTATTATTTTTAGAAATTATTTAATACTACATTTGTACAAAATTTCAGTTGACATAAAATAATATTATATAGTAATGTAGTATAAAAATTAATCATTTTAAACCAGTGCTCGGAATTAAGTGCACATTTCAGCCCGATTTCCGAGGCACAGCCCACCGTCTCCCCACTACCGCTCGTAGCTCGACGGCCGAGCCGCCGATCGCTCACGTGACGCTGTGCCTCAGGAGCGTCGCGATAAGAAATATGCTGGAACCGTACCTTTCGGCAAATTATCATTAAGATATTTTCCTTCCTACATAATTTTTATTTTTATAACCAAATTCAATTTTCTATTATTAACATATTATACATATTCTACGATACATTGTAGAATATGTATAATACACAATTATACAATAATATAATTAACAATAATTATAACACGATAGTTACAATGTGAATAGCTTTCCACATCACCTTTGAGGTACTATTATAGATGCGTTTTTTTAAGTGGTTTCCCCAGGAGGCCTATTCCACTAAAAAATAACGAAGAAGCTGATCAAATATGTTCTCTAATTATTAGAGAATGTTGCTTTCCTGTCAAATCACATATTTGATCAGCTTCTTCGTTATTTTTTAGTGGAATAGGCCTCCTGGGGAAACCACTTAAAAAAACGCATCTCTAATAGTACCTCAACGGTGATGTGGAAAGCTATTGTTCACATTGTAACTCTCGTGTTGTAATTATTGTTAATTATATTATTGTATAATTGTGTATTATACATATTCTACAATGTATCGTAGAATATGTATAATATGTTAATAATAGAAAATTGAATTTGGTTATAAAAATAAAAATTATGTAGGAAGGAAAATATTTTAATGATAATTTGCCGAAAGATACGGTTCTAGCATATTTCTTATCGCGACGCTCCTGAGGCACAGCGTCACGTGAGCGATCGGCGGCTCGGCCGTCGAGCTACGAGCGGTAGTGGAGGGATGGTGGGCTGTGCTTCGGAAATCGGGCTGAAATGTGCACTTAATTCCGAGCACTGTTTTAAACAATAATTACATTAAAAAATATGTTTCGTTCAACACTTCAACCACATAGTATTTATAGGTTATAATATCCTACAAAAATCATGAAACAAACAAGTGTCAAGGCTTAAAAATAATAGTTAAAGCAATTGAGCATACAAAGCCAAGCAGGACGTTCTCGCTAACAATATTTATATTATTTAAAATTCATTACAATATTAATCCAAACGTTTCGACCTCTATCAGGTCATCATCAGTGGTAAAAAATTAAAAAAGTTACAGTCGTTATGTTAGAGCGCAAATTCGTTCGCCTTGAACTTAATACCTTCCAATCTTCTAAGTTATATATGTTGTTTGATGAATTATATGATTGTACCGCCTTCCCTTCGGTGGGATGAGTTAAATGGTTGTTTTTGTTTTTTTATACAATTGTCCGAAGGATGTACGTCTATTGATCTCTCCGTAGTCATTTCCTAGTTATCAAAGTCAATATATAAAATTCTTGGATAAACCGGTAAAACAAGTATATGCTAAATAACAAAATCGATCTCTTCAGATGTCAGTTGGTTAAAAAATTGGAAAAAGTTAGAGAATGATAGAATATAAGACTAATAAATAATAGATAAATAATAAAAAATTGTAAATGTAACACTGAGAACAACATAAAAATTAATCGTTATTGACCGTAACAGATAGATATTAATCGAAAGACCGTTATTTTTCATACCTTCGAAATGACCACAAAGTACCATCAAACTTGGACATTTATATTAACAATTACGTAGTTTTTCCCGAGTGTTGTGCGTACTGGACCGCAACCGAAAGCGACAATGTCGTATATAGTTTTACGCGGGTGTTGTGCGTACTGAACAATAACCGAAAGCGATAATATTAGGTACCCTCGAGAACCGAAAGGATGGGGAAGGAGGGGATAGTGGTGGGGTGATTATTTCTGGGGTGAAATATTAAGTAAAGGAAGATAGTTTTCCGGAAAAAATTCTGTGTCACTTTGTTTGTTAATTCCTGTTTGCTGCTTTTTTATGTGGATCATTTCTGAGACAATTCTTTTTTTCCAAGATGGTTCGGAGTCCAAAATGTTTATTTTTTCCCACAAAATCATGATTGAATTCTAATCGGTGTTCTGATATTACCGAAGGGGAGCCAGAAGATTTTTTGATATCTGTATGATGTTCTTTAACTCTGGTCTTTAGTAGCCTTTTGGTCTGACCCACATAACTAGTTTCACAATCATGGCAACTGATTTTGTAAACTACACCACATCTGGAAAAATTGTCTAATTGGTCTTTTCCCGTTTTTATGTATTTGCTTAATGAGTTATGAGAGGTATAAGCTAGATTTAAATTATATTTTTTGCTATCTTTTTGAATCTTTCCGACATACCTTTGATATATGGGATCGTAAAAAACCGTTTCATTTCTCCATCCTCATCCACAGATTCTTTAAACCGTTCATTTATGTTTGTAAATGAAAGATTTTTTATTCTGTTATTGATAGTAGAAAAAATTAAATTTAACGGGTAACCATTATTAATTAAGACATTAATAAGTTCCGTTAGATTCTTAGGATGGAAGCGTGGGTGAGACAATAATAATGTTTTGTCGAATAAGTTGATAATAACTCCCTTTTTGTGTTCAATGGGGTGATTGGAATGGAAGTTCAAGAATCTTCCGGAATTAGTAGGTTTTTTTGAAAAGGTCAAAAATAATTTTTCGGTTCTCGACAATTAAATTGACATCTAAGAAGCTGATGTGACCCTCTCTGCTGACCTCTATAGTGAATTTTAACCTTGTGTGGAATGAGTTGAATGTTTCTAATATAAGGTCAAGCGAATTCCTCGGCGCTGCAAGGAGAATATCGTCAATATATCTAAAATAAAATGGGAGGTCAACAGGTAAGCGATCAAGAGCAGCCTCCTCCACGTCCTGTAACACTATGTCCGCTAAGATGGGCGATAACGGTGAGCCCACCGGAGTTCCGAATATTTGTTTATAATAATTTTTGTTGAATGTAAAGTAGGTGGAGTCAACAATCATATTGATAGCCGTTAAAAATTCATTCAAGGGAATGGCCGTGTTATCAGAAATGTAAAGCCATCTTCTAGTAATACTATCGTTGATCAAATTCATTGGTATGTTCGTAAAAAGAGATACTACGTCAAGTGATATTATTTTATATTGTCTTCCTCCATCATCACTCCATTCAACTTTTTAACTAAATGGTAGCTATTTTTAAAATAAGAATAGACTCATGACCGTGAAAACACAACAGTTAATTAACTAAAGCGCCAAACGGTCAAAGCTAGGTCTTTGTGCTGAAATTTCTTATGTGAATTTGTATATATATCTCAAGTTCAACTGCGCGCCGAATAAATTTTCGGTCTTAAAACACAGTCTTAAGATGAACAAGGATAGTAAATCACACTATTAAATTGATATATTAATCAATTTAATAACAACGATGCTAATAAGCATCTTAATCCCTTATTCCCTCCCAATATTGTAAAGAATTTGTTGCGAAAAATAACACCTCAGCCAGGGATCGAACCTGGAACCTCTCGATTTTCCGGGGCGAGCGTCTTACCTTCTCGAAAAATCATTAAGTTTATTTTAAAAAAGACTAAACACTATATAAAGTATAATCGTTTATCTTTTTATGAGGCCGTATTAATAAGACAATACATGAATATATAAAACACTAGAAAATCACAGAGAATACCGGATCGTGTTGTATTTGTGCCAGTTGCGCGCAACTAATGCGCAACGAATGACGCATTTACATTTCAAAGTAGATTGCAGAAATATTTCATTTGCAATCGTTTATTTGCAATTGAATTAGGTTGCAGGAACCTTTGATTTGCAATAATTCAATAAATTAGATTGCAGGACCCTAACATATTGCAATGTTTCAGATTGCAGAAACATTACAAATAAGATATTATGAATATGAGACATTGAGACATTTCTGTAATCTAACAGAAATCTGTCAGGTTATCCATCAGGGTATCTTTGTTATGTTGAGGCTGAACGACACCTTTTGATTCGACTAGCCAAACGAAAAAAAACGAGTTTTGCGAGTGAGGAATTCAATCAAAATAACGCTTTCGCCACAATTTTTTAGCTGCAGCGAATATACCTCGACACTCACCTAAAATTATCATATGGATATTCTTCATTGGAATAGGACATGGCTAGATAAACTTAAACTAATAAAGAGTGTCGAATTTTTGTTGCGTGATTGATAGTTATTGAGGAAGTAGTTGAGAAGTATGAAGGGAGTATTGTCACTCGTGTTGAGTCACAGTAGTGTCACTCGTGTAAGTCGCTCTATGTATCTCGTTACAAACAAACATTCGACATTCTTCTTTCACGGCGCATACAATATGTTAATTTTTACATTCTAGATATTGACATAACGATTTTTGACAAAAACTTACATTTTGCAACTGGATAAGATAGCAACCACCTGATTTCTACAAAAAATTTTATTTTTTTACGAATGTGTATTTAAAAGTGATGAATCTGTCAATACTTGGAATTCTCGTTATTGAGCACAAATTAATCTTCACTAGTTAAGAAAAATGGATTATTAAATCATTTGGAAAGTCAATGTTTGGTGTGGCATTATTGGAAGTTAAATCGTAATGTCCTGTTTTCTTCGACGAAAATCTAAACGGTGATAGATATTCCGTCTTGATAGAAACAGATCTTCCTGTCTTACTAGAAAATCTTTCTCTGCGATTGCGCCTGAACATGTGGTTCCAACAAAATACATGTCCATCGCATACATCGAGAGTTATTCGTGCAGCATTAAATGCTATATTTCCCGACAAGTGGATAGGCAAATACGGTCCGATCAATCCACCCGATCATCAGATCTCACCTTGTCCTTGATTATTATTTCTGGGGAAGAATAAAAGACTTGGTCTATCATGAATGTCCAACTACGAGGGACAATATGATTTGTAGAATACGCAATTCGACCCTTACGTGCTGAGAAAATTTTTCGAGCAATCAATTGCTTTCAAAATAGAGTAGATGCTTGCATCACAAAAAATGGTGCTCACTTTGAACATTTAGTCGTTTAGGCAAATATACACTCATTCATTCCCGAATTATGAGAAGCAAGGGAACTCAATCAATTAATCAAGCACTCCGAGTAGTGAGAGACAAAAAAAATAAATTTGTAATATGCAGTTACACAATTCTTTTTTAAAAATATATAATTATGTGTTTTTATAAAATCAATTAATTAGTTTATTCTATTCACAAAGTATTAAGAGTACCGAAAATTGAATGTTTTACAAGATATTTGTATTTTGTCAAAATGTTAAAATTTTCGAGTCTATAATTCAAAAAGTTTTTAATGAAAAAATATTTAATTATTGTATTTTGGAAAGCTCTCGAGATAAGCTACAAGAATATGTAATGAAAGTAGGGTGTACTATTGGGAAAAATCAATGTGATCTTCATATTACTTTCAAACGACTATTCGAGGTCAAATCAATAACACGATCTTATTAACACCTCGAAACCATACAACTTTTGTATAAAACATTTTTCTCTAAAATCATCTGTTTCAGAGATAAAAGAGATGTACGGATGATCTCAGATATTATATATATAATATATATACAGGGTGTTCCGCGAGAATTCCGACACCGCGCATAGRAAGGTAGATGGGATCGAGATGAACATAAAAGTCCCATACCGTTTAGCGATATTCGCAATAATAATCGAGATATTAATTTTTGAAATGGTACTAATGAGAGCGCGCCGAGAGAAGCGCTCCAGCCGCTCGAGGTATAGCCCGGCCCAGTGTATCATAACATTGGCTGTGGGCGGGGCCTTGGAGAGGCAAGAGGGGAGGCATGCCGAGCAAAGGCCTCGCCCAACCAGCCGATGCATAACAGCCAATGTTATGATACACTGGGCCGGGCTATACCTCGAGCGGCTGGAGCGCTTCTCTCGGCGCGCTCTCATTAGTACAATTTCAAAAATTAATATCTCGATTATTATTGCGAATATCGCTAAACGGTATGGGACTTTTATGTTCATCTCGATCCCATCTACCTTCATATGCGCGGTGTCGGAATTCTCGCGGAACACCCTGTATATAATACAGGATGTCCGTTAAAAAAGGTCGGAGCCATGGTGGGAGCATGGAAGAAGTCAAGGAGAACAAAAAAGTCTTATACCATTTTGCCAATTTCGCAATAGTTAATGAGTTATTAATTATTAAAAATTGCCGTGTACGCCCGGCCTACTGGCTAATACAAGCGCGCGACGAGATGCGGCCGCCCTGCCAACGAGGTTGCTAGGCGCGCGGGGAGTTGTTTATTACAAGCGGCAATGGCTACGCACCGCGCGTAACGCTAGACCCCCGTTCCGACCTATGATAGTTTCTCGCCTTCTCTTTATCACAAAATAAAATTTTCTAATGGCACAGAAAAATGTTTTATGTGTATGTATGTGTATATGTATGTGTGTACATGCATACATGCATGCACAGAAAATATCAATTCTACTGCTTACAAAAGCAATTATTCAATTTACTTTTTTCTTTTAGTAAGTAACAGTTATGTTTGACAAAAAATTTTCTTTGAAACTGAAGAACTTTCCTTCTTTAAGAAGGACATTTTTTTGATAATAGTCTTAAAATACACTCAATACTTTACTTGAAAYAATTAATATTTAATTAACATTTTTCTCTATATGTACACACATACAAATTACATACTATAAATTACTTGAATTAAATAGATATTACTTATTTCAAATATTTCATAAGTTCACATATCTG
>JANQDE010000039.1:1743875-1767814 GCA_037157785.1 Cephalotes varians | reverse complement strand
TCGGAAAGTAATAGCAAGAGTTTTGTTAATCGATTAATTTGTTTCCTTATTAACTTTTTACCGCGATTTAGTTTCTAATTTAATCATTGGCTTACGTTCTAAATTTGTTTATTTTTGTATAATGAATATTTATGTAGAAAATTTTATAGAATTTTCCAATTTTTGAAATGAAATGAATTTTTGAATTTTTTTCCAATAGTTGAACGATAGAGAATTATAACAGATAAATTTATTAATAACTTTTTTGATCACAATATTGTTCGTGTTAGATGAAATTTAATAATTTCTGTATTATTATTTTAATAAGTTGTGTTATAATTATGTAAAATTGACAATTGTTAGTAAATATGGTTTAATTATTATCAATATTTTATTTTGATTGTTTCTCAATTTCAACAATAAGTTTAATAAAATTTGTGTTATTATATGTATTTTCAATGCCTTTGTATAATACAGAACATTATTAAAATTTTTGTATTATCCTACTAATAATTATTTTTATTCATTATATTTTGAACAGCATTTTATGATTGTACATTATATTATATTGTAAACATAATATATATTTGATAATAAATATATTTGATAATAAATTGTTATAGTATAATATTTATATAGGATTAATAGATTGTAATTTCACGAAATAATTGTAGCGAAATAATTGTAGCAAAATAATTGTAGCGAAATAAAATAAGAAAATCGAAAATAGAAATAAAAATAGAAAATAGAAAATAAAAAAATAGAAAAAAGAAAAGAGGACCGTCGATAAAATCGGCGGGGGTGGAGGAGGGCCTCTACAGACTAACCCTTTTTTGCCAGATTAAATTTTATATAAAACTTCAGAAATTGAATATATGATTCCAAGTGTACTCGAAGTCTTTATAATCGCTATTTTAATTATGTCTGGTAAAAACGGGATAGTCTGCAAAAAAAGACATAAGTATAATTTTGTAATTTTATTTTGACGACACGCATTATAAGTTCGCCAAATTATCATTAACATTTGAATATTTGATTTCTTAAATTCTAGCAACTTTTATTTTCAATATTGAAAGATGCGAAATTATTATTATAATTCAAAATTTTGCTTTTAAAAATATGTATACATTGTTAAATGTAATTGTTAATTGTTGTATTAATAAAAATGTAAAGATTTCTGTTGCAGAACCAGAATTAATCTTTGATTTTTTTCAATATAAATGCACGTGAGTAACTGTGGTGTATCGAGCTTGAATTCATGGGTTTGCTAAACCTAAATGATTGTGTGGGTCAGTCAAATCCCGGCGGGACGCACGCATGAAGCAAAGTAATCTCGTAGAACGTCATTTATAATTTATCCGAACGGTGTTTCTCCACGTAATGCAATTGCAATGAGCCGAAGAGAGGAACGGAAGTTATTTTAAAGTTATTTTAAATTGGTTAAGGTCGTTTTCAGAGCTATTCTTTGAACGATCGTCACGATTCCGTAAAAAGTGGGCAAGACGAAATGCAAATGAAAGAAAAAAGAATGAGCAATAAGCGCGTTACATATATAAAGTCTTTTCAATAATTTATCTCACTTTTAAGAGAAATTCTTACTGATTTATTTTGTGAGAGTATATCAGATTCGCATCGATCTCTCTCATTCTCTCATCCATTATACATGGAAGAATTTTCCTTTGATACTGAAAATTTAAATAGCATTGCAAAAAATAATTTAAAACATAATTCTTTTATTATTTTAAAATAATTTAAACAATTTGAAATTAAATTTTGATTACCAACTATTTTTGCGTAAATTTTTCTATCAATAAAAAACTACCTTTTTTTAAAAAAAGGTAATTATTTATAGATATCATTTCTTTTTTTTAGTAATACATAAATTAATTAGATTTTGCTAAAGAAGTTTCATACACACAAAAAAAATATGAGCCAATGTTGTGTGCTACAAATGCTTCGAAGCATTCGATTAACCAATCAGAAGATAGAATTTTACAAATTAACCAATCAAAAAATGCTTCGAAGCATTCGTAGCGTCAAGTGGACCACAGCCTTAATCGTCTAAAACGTCATCAGGCAGAACGGAATACATATTTTTATTATACCGATTTTTGAAAATTAATTTTATCCTTTCTGCTTTTCGTGTTACACTATTTATTTTCTTTATCGTTTGAAAGGAGATATATTATATCGTAAGTCAATCTTTGCTTGGTTACGGTTTCTTATAAATGTGATAATAAATGTGAAAAAATTTTCTGAAGTTATAATAATTTTATTTGTGCAATGCGTAACACACAATTCCGCAAACAATTTGTTCTCTCTTTGCATTTTACTAAAGCTGCATAAAATAACAAATAGATACGATAATCATGAAACGACGGACGTCCTGAAAATGATAACTTGTGGTAAATGCGCTGATTAAATAGATACATGAGATTTCATTGGCCACGATAAAAATTGTGCTGCCAATTAAATTTATCCAACAGATAAATGATAAATAACTAAATACTTGACGAGATGATAAATATTTTTCTGAGAAAAGTGAAAAGCGTATTATGCAAACATATTTGTGATAAACTCTCTCTTATAAAATCATTTATATTACTTTTAAATAAAGTAACTTAACCATAAACAACTCTTAAACATTTCTCTGGCACACATTTAGAATTATTATTTTTATTTATCACTATTACTATTTTTATTACATTGTTATTATATTTCCATTACTATTTCTATTTATCACTATTCTTTTTTTTATTATTTTCGAATTTTTGAAAAATGAGACACTATTCTTGAAGACTCTACTCTATTCAGATGTTGCGCATTATTTTCCGAGTTAATAGTAATAAAAGTTTATACAAGAAAAACTTTAAAAATTAGTATTTCCCGATATTGAAATACGACGTATTGATATCGGTTATCGTTGGCGCCATTTCATTAATATAAATCAGAAGGACGAAAGATGCAGCTTTGGCCTTCGGCTCTATCAATTCGATAATGGCGTTGCAAGATCTTCCGCAAATAGTAATGTATAAAAGAGTCAGTAAACAACAAATAATTTCATTGTCGCGGAAACCGTTAGAATACATTTATCGCATAGCACAACTGAAATTTATATTAGCCTCGGACTATCTTGTGACAATGAGGCGGTTCATTTTTTTGTAAGTAACTTATAATAATCATTTTTCAAGCATGGTCAATCGATAATAATTATCGATAATCCTTAATTTTGTCTTTAGAAAATTAATCTGTCTTGATTGATTATATCTAAAATAAAGTTTAAACGATGCATAACACATGACGTTTTTCTCTTGTTTCGAACTTTAGATCCATTTTCTGAAATACTGTTAATTAAGAATCATTCTTTATATATTATATGCATTATTTATTTATTATTTTTATATTTTTATATTTACATTATCATTTCTTATATATATAATACATTATACTTATTTCACTTTGCAAATTGCAGCGCCTTCATTGGTGTTTTTTTAATGAAGAATGCTACATCGTCAAAAAACCAGAGATATCCTTCAAGTTTGGCATGGTTGTTTGGTTTAAACAATAAAAATGAAAATATGGAAGAAAATAAGCAGACCGTGTGTCAATCCCAGGAATGCAAAAAAATTGGTATTTATTAAATAGCAATTAAATAGCAACTGTAACTAGAATTATAATTCAACAGCTAGTTTGAAAATTCAAATTTTTATTTATCGTTATCTCTTCTTCTTCTCATTTTCTCTCAGCTCAAATAATGTCGGAGAACATGGACAAATCTGTGGATCCGTGCGACGATTTCTACGAGTATGCCTGTGGAAAGTGGTCGGAGCATAATTCCGCTCCAAAAGGATTCGATTCCTGGAGTATGTTTGAAAGTGCACAACTAAATGTCATAAAGCAATTAAAAGGTCAACATCAAGTCAATCCAAATTTTCGAAATTTATGTATAACAATACTGAATATTAAATGATATTACAGAAATTTTCGATGAGGGTCCAAAGAAGGACGATCTTTTGGCGGTAAAACTTGCAAAGAAGTGGTACGCGGTCTGCATGGATACAGGTAAGTGTGGATAGCTCTTGAGTGATTGAAGCATCATTCAAAAATTCAAATATATTATTTTCATACATTGCGTTTCATGAAATGATTCATGAAAATCTTTCAGATACAATGGATAAGCAAGGGCTCGAACCACTTGTCTTTACCCTATCGCGAATAGGTGGTTGGCCAATGATAATGGAACCGGATGAATGGAACGAACAGGAGTATAGTTGGCAAAAAGTAGATGATCAATATGTGCGCTTGATAGGAAGGAATGCTTTTCACGACGTGCGCGTGATCGATTATGGTTGGAACGAGTCTTGGAAAGTAGTGCATGTACTTATCACGTTACAAGCTTTCAGTTAAGATTATCAGTATGCCTGCATTAACATTACGCTATCAAATCTCTAAGTTCAAAAGCGTATTTGCGATGTAACTGGCATTTCTATAATTACATTATGTGTTTCGTAGCATTATCAAGTGTCTTGTTTCCGCGTTGCTTTTTTCGTTATACATTATAATGTAAAATATTAAAAACATTCTTTGATTTTTCACTAGTGATATTTTTAATATGTTCTTATTGCCAGATCGATACTCCTCATTTACCTCCAGGTTCGTACAAAATCTGGGGTACAGTTGATATCGAAGAAGAAGACAAAAGCGACGAAGATCTCAGCGACGAGGAGAAGCAAAGCGATGAGCAAAAAGATAGTCAAGAACCTGGAAGCGAAGACAAAGACGATGATAAAAGCGATAATAATAGCAACGATAAAAATAATAGTAATGATGATAATGAAAATAATGAAGATGATGAAGATGATGACAATGATGAGAATGAAGATAACGATGAAAATGATAGCAATGATGACGATGATAGTAATGATACAAATGAACAGAATGACGAGGAAAACGTAAAAAAGAAAGTCAATGTAAAAAGAACCGGCAAATTCATAAAAAATAAAAAATTAGGGCACAGTAGAAAGAGCAGCACCTACTCCAAGAAATATGAGAATCATAAGACGAACAAAGAAAAAATAAAAAGACGGGCCAAGAAATACGAGAGCCACAAGATAAAGAAAGAAAGGATAAAAAGGCAAATGTTCGCTAGAAATGTTCGCGAAAAATTACGTGCGCGGAAGAACGAAAGGAATCACATAAAGCAAGCACATAGGGAAAAATTAAAGAAAACTTTAGCGATGACAACACCGCAGATTAGCATCGAAGAAACGATTGACGAAGATAATGATGTGATGAAACAATATATTGACTACATCTCAAAAGTAGCTCGCGCCATAGCTAAAGCAAGAGGCGTAGAAGTCTCGGAGGAACATATGAATAAAGACATCCAAGATATGATTGATTTTCAAGTAAAACTAATTGACGTGAGTATCATACTACTTTGTCAAACAACAAAGGGAATGTGTTTAGCCTAAATAATAAATTTCAGATTACTATGGATTTTAGCGAAGAGAGGGAATTGACGCTTAACGATCTTCAGGAATGGTACGATAAAAAGAAACATAAATCTTCCAAGAGCGCAGTAAGTCATTTTTCTAATTTTTTAATTTAATCTGTAATTGTTTTTGATTATAAATTGATACGATTAATGCAACGCAGATTAATTGGCTGTATAAAATTGGAGAGTTATTTGACGAGGCCCACGTGCCCATAGATGACGATTTAGATATGGAAATTGGTTCACCAGATTACTTCAAGCGTCTTAGCTCCCTACTGGACAAGACATCGAGTCGAACGATCGGTAAATTTTGAAAAAAAAAATGAAGTGATAATAAGGAAATATCGTTGACAAAAGCATTACATGAAATATGTTTCAGTGAACTATATACATTGGAACTTTTTGAGTAGAATAATAATAACTACTACAAACGAAATGAGAAAGTTATACAACGCATGGAAAGAAAAAGAAAACAATGACGATGAAGAAATTTTTGGAATTCCAATGAGGTACAATGCAAGCTCTATCGAAAATAGTTTCTTATATGATAATTATTAGCATAATGTCGTTTGCTCTTCAACTCGTAGAAAAACAATCTTTTTTTTTATATTATATTCTTATCCTTAATACGGTGCAGTTTTAACACTTTTAAAATAAAATCAAAATTGAGTTAGATTTACATTATATATCAAACTGATAATATTGTTACAGATCGCTCAAATGCACACAGGAAGTAGAGATGAGCGACATTCTAGCATACGAGTATGTGAGAAATCATTTCACTGATGACATCATAACAACCGTAAGCACTTTGTGTTGATTATTAATGCCCGGTTCCACTCTTGCTCTTAGAACTAGAAAAAGATGAAGAGTAAGTTGAACCAAGTTAATCTACGTTGGTAGAACCGGGCATTATTTTGTCTATCGTCTATGGTAGTTTCCCATTATATAAGAGTTTGCTCAATTAGATCACTTATCCTTCCTTATTACAGGCATCGGACATGATGGACGATATACAAAAGGAAGTCGAATATCAAATTAAAGAGTCAGACTGGATGGATGAAAATACTAAGGATTTTGTTTTAGCAAAATTGGTGAATATGGAAAAATTTATCGGATATCCAGACTGGTATAGAAATAACACTATCGTTAAACGATATTATCAGGGAGTAAGTTTCTCTCAAAATTTATTAATCACTATAGCAATTATTTGATTTAATTGTTCTATTCCATTAAAGCTCATTATTGGAAATTCGTATTATGAAAATACATTGAGCTATAAGAGATATAGCAAGTGGAAAAGATTACGAAAATTAATGAAGGAAAATGAAGATGATGAAATGTAAGACGCTTTCTTATTTGTTCCATTAAAATTACAGTCTTATTTCTTAATTTGCAAAATAAATTCATATAATATATTCCGTGTCACAGAATGACGATGAGTCCTGTAATGGTAAATGCCTTTTTCTCGCCGGATTATAATTCCGTAGGTTCGTAGATTCGTAGCGCGTTTTTTTTTCTTTAGAAATTAAATCACGAATTTGCAATTATTCACATTGATATTGACATTAATCTGTCTTTCGGTTATATAGCTCTCTCGGCAGCAGATTTCCAGAGCCCATTGTTCGCTTTCAGTAGACCACAGTAAGTGAATAATTCTGATTTAGAATATCAACAATTAACAGAACAATGTAGCAGAAAATATAAATAAACTTACAATTATATTTATTATCTTTAAAAATTTTATAATTCCTAATAAAATTTTTTCTAAATACTCTTTCTTTCAGAGCTATTAATTACGGTATTGTTGGATCCATCATGGGTCACGAAGTTAATCATGGATTCGATGATTCTGGTAATGTTAATATTTGCTATTAGATAATTTATCTTATTAAATAATGATATTTAATTGTTGCAATAATGTATCTGTCATTTATTAAATGTAAAATATGTCTTGAAAATATTTAAAAAGATGATAAAAAACAAAAGAATTATTTTATTTTAGGCCACTTATACGATAAGAGTGGAGAAGTTGTGGAGTGGTTATCCACAATGGCCGAAGCATACAGCAAAAGGGCGGAGTGTTTTGTGGATCAATTTAATAATTATCCTATTGACAAGATGTCGAATTACAAAATAAAGGTACTTATTCTACATTTCATTACCATCTAATTTATTATATATTATTTTTATTTTTGCCTCGTCAAGCATTTTTGAAAACATTTGATCATACTTATTGACAAAAATTGCAGGACTATGGCAATCAAACGGTAGGAGAGAATATCGCGGACACAATGGGATTAGAGGCAGCATTTAGAGCATATCGAAGAAGAGAAAGGGAATGCGGGAAGCCGAATACCGTCTTGCCGGGCCAGGAAGACCTCACTAATGATCAACTTTTCTTCTTATCTTTTGCCAATGTAAATATCACAGATAGATAGTGTGTGTAAATTTAGAGTTATAATAATTATAAAATAATTATGAAAATAATTATTTTATAATTATTATGAAAATAATGTTTAAAACAAGCCTGTCTAAAATTTTGCGAGCTAAATACTTTCCTCTCTCCATTGTTTTGTTGAGGGAAAAAAAAAATAGATGTTAGAATTCTACTCATATAATGACATGCTCTAGCGTTTATTCTTTTTTATTTTCTCTCGGTTTTGTCGTTTCTTTTATGCCCGTTTCCATCATAGCATTAACTTTAATTTCGTTCGAATTATTTACTCTTTATCTTTTTCCAGTTCTAAGAATTAACAAAAGATGAAGAGTAAAAGTAGAATCGAAAATCGGGAGTTGAACGAAACGCTGAAGAGATGGAAGCGTTTAACTTGGGGACGAAGGCTTGGTTTAAGCGTTATGTGCTTTAATATATAATATATAAAATTGCGATAACGTTTGCAGTTATGGTGCGAATCTCCAGAAACAAATAGCACCATAAGTAAGGCCAAATCTGACGTACATAGTACCGGACGGTTGAGAGTGATAGGAACCGTTTCAAATTCGCAAGACTTCGCTAAAGCTTATAATTGCTCGATCGGTAGTGCGATGAATCCCGAAAGAAAATGTCATATTTGGAAATGAAATTGACTTCTACAAATATTGCAAATTAAGCTTGCCAATGCTTGATAAAAATGATAAAAATTTTGTTTACACACGCGCGCGCGCGCGCACACACACACACACCAATAAATAAAATAAGGCATATTAAGTAAAGAAATTTTTCACGGATTTGGAGTTTTTGTCATGATTCGTCTTAATACAGAAAGATTATATTATGTATTCAGGTGTATCAGTAAATGGAATTGCATACATCATATAAAAAACACATGTTATTTTCACAATTAAATTTTCTAAATTTTCTGAATTCAAAATTATATTCGCAGTACGTGTTTTATTAGATGTTTGCTGCTGATGCAAAGACAATCGCTATTGACAAGCGATATTCAACTGTCAATGGCATAAAAGAGATAAGCAGAGAGGAATATTAGCAAAAGTTTTTATATTAATAAATTGTAGTTTCATACATATCTGTAGTCATTCTTTACAAAGAATGTTTAGATGTTTAAATAGTGATATGTTTGTCGGCAGAATTCTTATAGTTTATGAGCTATCGCAACACATTATGATGACCTAAATGCCATCGTATCTACTTTCAAAGTATTAGAATGCAAAATATACGTACATTTCTTCTGACGATTAACTTTTATTTTTGTATAAATAATTTACGTCCAATCCGACTCATTTGAGATACAATCATTTGAGCAAGGACGAACAGATGTAATCCATTGTAGATGTTTTGTAGATTAGAAGTTCAGACTAAAATTTGATGAACGTTACACATTCGAAATTCCCTGTGAGCGTGTGTACTGCACGCAGACATCTAAAGTATGGTCAGACGGGAATCGGGTACATATTTTGAGTGCAATACATTGATATTCATACATTAATGTCATCCGTTCTGTTTCTCATGCACGCCATTCTGTTTCTCCTGCGTCTTTAATGGTTTTATTATTTCTATGTCGTTCAGTTCGACCTTCAACTGTTGTTTTTTCTTTGTTTTCTTCGATGGTTTCCTGAAAAAATTTTCCGAAGACTTATGTAGAAGTAATAAGTTGTTATAATAACGGAATAAACAAAACAGGGAAAACTTACTTTCCAAAGAGTTCGCCATCTTGAATCGATTCAGGAAGTTTTTTGTTTAGTGTCTCCGGAAGAAGAAGGGACATTAGTCCACCAAATAAGGCGCAAGATCCGAATATAACAAGTGGTAAGGGAATCCATATCTCCGACTGAAATGATTAGATAATATGCTAAATTGATTTAATCTATGATAATCAGACATCAAAATGTTAGCTTTAAAAATCTCTATGCTTCTAGATATCGAGAAAAGAACATAACATACCAGATGATTGACATATGGAGCGATAACTCCGCCAATTCGAGCAAAGGTGGAACTCGCACCCAATCCGACGTTTCGAATGACAGTTGGAAATTGTTCGGCAGTAAACACATAAATTGCACCGTAGGAGGAGGTAATAGCAAGTTTTCCTATCATTGCCAAACAAACGATTAACCATGGCATATCTGAAAACAAATAAATTTGTTGATAATTATTATTAGGAAAATTCATTCAGTTCAACTTAAATGTAGAATTCATTTCAAATGTTCTTTCACAAAGTATGATGACAGTTTTACTCGAATACACGTATAAGAAAATATAAAATTACTATAAATGATTATTGACAATTTATACTTACTGGTAGGAACGAATAACGTGGCAAGTAATGCTAATCCAGACAACATCATACAGCCGCAAAGTATGATCTTTCTGCCCCAGCGATTTAAAGTAAAAATTAGGAACGTGTATGCCGGTACTTCCACTAGCCCAGATATTACAAAATTAACATAGTCATTACCGCCAAGATTGGATGCGTGCCAAGACAATCCATAGTATGTGCCACTGTTGACAAGCCTGCGTGAACAAAAAAATAAAATTAACGCAGAACCATCAAGCATAAAAAACGAAATGCATGATGAACAGCTGATAACAGCGATCATACCAATTGAAAAACAAAAGAATACTCTTTTGCCTTAAATTTGGATAACGGAATAGATCAAAGAGAGAAGGCTTTCTCGTATCGGGCGTACTATCCTCGCTGTTATTATTAAGAAGCGTGTCCAGCACTTCGCTTGGCATCTCTACACCATTTTCTAAAGAAGCACGTTGCAACAGATCCTTTGCTTCCTGGAGGCGGCCTTTAGTTAAAAGCCATCGCGCGGACTCGGGAATGAACCTGCCGCAAGTCGGATCACTTTGTAAATTGCAATGACTCCGAAATTATATGCGTTACTTGGAATATACGTATTATATGTCGTACCACCAATAAAGTAGAAATGCTATACTCGGCACTGTAATGGCTACTTGCAGCATTCTCCAGTCGGTAATAAAATACGCGAAACCGGCGGTAAGTATGTATCCGACAGTAAAAAATAATTGGCAACCGACACCGGCTACCAACCGCTTTTTCGGTCCAACCATTTCCAAAGCTGGAAGAGATAAATGGTTACATTTATATATCACCTGATTACATTTATATATACCACATGATTTATTCAAAGCTTTTCAAAAACTCCTATTCAATATATCATTAAATTATGAATGATAGTTAAACAATATTGATAATCAAATTACCTATGACATAAGCTACTAAGAACACCCCACTGGTGGTTGAGCCAACAATTAGCCTGAAGATTACATAGGAAATAAACTCGGGTGCGACAGCAACTAATATACCACCTACCAGCTGTATGACTAAAGACAGGAAGAAAATTGGTCTACGACCATATTTATCGGACAAACCACCGAATATCATCGAGCCAAGCATGACTCCTACCATGAACAATGAATCCCCCGTCGCTCTTAGCCACGCCTTGTCACAGACCAAGTCCCACTGCAAAAAGAATTTATTATCTATCATCTGTCTATCAAGATTCATATGTTTTTTAAATCAAAATATAATTCTGTTTTTATTTCTGTCAGTTTCATCGTTTGATTTCTACTTGGATCTCATTCGTGCAAAAATTGTCGAGAAAAACGCAATAAAAAGACTTTAGTTCACAAGGACGATACGACTAAATTGCCTTTTTTCATACCTCAGAAGTGGTTGTACTCTTGTATACGCTTCTGTCGTACACGTACTGTTTACAGTTGCTGATACTTTCCTCTTTGGTAACATTGTCAATTGCTTTTCCAATGATTGTGCCATTTGCGAAGTTAATAATATCACGGCTCATACATTGGGACCATCCACGAAGTTCATAGTCCCACGGATAGCTCGCGTTTAATACATCCTGACTCAAGTTGAACGTGGCGTTCTCCGCGTACTCGTGTGGAAGTAAACACCTGAGGCAAAGGAAGTTCTCGTTTTACTGAAAATTCCTCGTATTTCACCGTACAATTATCGTCAGATTTGCTCGAATTGTACCTCGAGTTTATTTTAGCTCCAAGAAATACACCGGCTAGCTTGTGAAAAGCGCACGATATCGCTGGAAGACAGAGTAGAAGATAGACTCTGCGCTGGTAGCGACCAAACTCGCCCATACGAAGGATAACGTCATCGTACGCCATTTCGTTCGGAGTGTATTCTACGTTTTCGTATTTATATTTCTCAATGCGTGAGAGAAAACTTTTATTAAAACCCTTGTAAACAAAAATATCCCTTTATTGGATTTTAATCAATTAATCGTTCGCTTCGTTCATAACGAACGATTGTTTTAATACTCTATCAATTCTGACATCGTTATCTCGTGTCACGATTTTTTCATCGTGACATTCGGAAGTTTTTCCGATAAACAGGCGCGTGCAGATTTACGCGCGATTTACGGCGGTCGTAGATGCTCCTCGAGGTATTCCTAGCTATAAGGTTTGATTCAACGACGATAGAGACCAAAACCATTTATTGGCGTTCCCTTAGATCGACTTCCGGGTAAAATTGTGGCAACTGAAAGAGAAATTAGAATAAATTATTTATTTTGCTGTCTCTATATTTAACTATTTATCTTATCTTATATTTTTTTATGTTTTGCTCTTTTTTGCATCCTGAAGATCATGAGAAAATTAAAGACTTGAAAAATAATAACTTGAAATTATATGCACATATATAATTTTTTATGTACATGTAGTTTTAATTGCACGATTTTTCATTATATTCATTATAATTTTCTATAATGAAATCATCGAAGATTGATAATTCGCCATCCGTCTGTACGAAAGCAGTATGCAAATGCAATGTTTATAACATTATTCATCGCGTATTGCATAACAACAATATGCAAAAGAGAGAGAAAGGAAGAGGTTTGACAAGTCGCAAAATTTAATACCGAGTCCAATCGAATATTACGCCTGTATGCAGTACTTTTAATGCACTCGAGAGCCGTTCAAACTAATTAGACTCGCGGACAAACGATCCGCACGGATCGTCATTGATACAATTGTTTTTAGATTAGGACTCAAAAGAAAAAGCGGCAAACAGGTAATACCAGCAATTATTAGCCAATAAGTCATTCATTATATCATTAATTTTTCTTTCTTTTTCATTTCACAGTTTATTGAATTACTTGTACCAAATTCCTCTGTAAAACTATACTTTTCGCACAGCGATATACAAGAATTGCATCTTGCATCAATTCTCTTTCAAATTTATAGATTTATATGTAACACAAATCGAAATCACACATAATTAGTGATAATCTTGCTATAACAAAAGTAACGTATCAATAAATATTTCTGATAATTCTCGCGTTAACATTAGATTTTGTCATTAAAGCGCAAATATTAAAAATTAATATCGGTTTTGAAATTCTCTGAGCATGTATAACGCTCCAGCAAAAAATTCGAAACATTCAATAGCGTATACAATTTAACGGTCGAACTTGTCTTTAACGCAATGTCGCACGAGTCGGGCATACAAAATATTATCCGTTATCTGCACGTTTATATTTGCATATGATACTGCATCGTACACAAATAATCTCGGTAGCGACGACGGCTGATCGTGGATGTGGACAGTGTCTCCGAGCCAAGCAACTTTTTTCAAAAAACAAATAAGCGAGTTGCACTTGTCAGTGAAACACCATCCTTCGCGCATCAAGGACGGACAGAAACTGACCACATGCTTTAGCCGGCGCGACGTGGTTCGGCGTGGCTCGCTACGGCAAAGGCGCGATTCAACACGATTCGGCTCGACTCGACTCGACTCGCCAAAGTCCGGGTTTCAGTACGGCGGCTAGATTCGGCTAGGTGCACTAGGTACCTCCAATGTTTAAGATAATCTTGTTTTCCTTTTCATTTCTCTCTTTCTCTTTCTTCCTCCTGGAACAGGCGAACAGAGGCGAATCTCGATTTGTTAAAATCAGATGTGGCCTGACACGGTCTCCCGTACCATCGGCGGCGAGTCTTCGCCAAAATAAAAAGGGAGAAAAACCAGCCTCTCTCCTGGGTCAATCACTCGGGACACTCGAATTTGAATCCCCCTCGAGAGCCAGAAGAAGCATGAGCTGATCCATCGCGTGTGTCGCTATATCGCACGCTACATAATGTTTGTCGCAATGTATTTCTTATAAACTGTTCCTGCCCGCCCGTTTTCGCTGAATGCAGCTAATGAACGAATCGGAATTAGAGCCATTTGTATTCTGGTCGTTTGTTCTTCCGTCTTTTAACTATCCTCCATGAAGTGATTTTAAATCACTCGCGCCACGTGCGTGCCTTACCTCGGGGCAACGTCTCGCGCGACCCGCGGTAAAATGATCCTATTTTGGACGATGCGAAAGATAAGGCACGTCATAACTTATCGGGCAATGGAGCAAGGAAACTGGTAATAAGATGCTACGCTCTGGCTAACATGATCTTTGTGACCGCATTTTCGCATTCTCTTTGAATTTGCGCGCTACAAAATTTTGCTGATATTTCAATATTATCTCCCTATAGTCAGTATCACATTTTCAATATCGCATTTTTCATACGATTTTCGCAGGATCATTTATCTAGTTGATAATTTATGAACCACGCAAATGAGATACGATTGTACAATATATTGTAAATGACAAAATAAAGGCAGTTTAAATAATAGAAATACTAACTACTTGATAAGATTACATTATCGTGAGAACTCGATAAATGTACATAATTAAAGCAATCCTGATTGCCATATATATATTTGTCAATCACAAGCGTAAATTCTTTTACAAAAGGATACAGCTGCATATCATTCTGCTATGTCTCTGTTTCTTGCATTGCGAAATTCACGAAGGATGCATGGATCGCGCATGAAATAGACCGTTTTAATAATTAGCTTCTAATCTTGTACACTCCAAATTTAGTTGCCTCGTACTTTCATATTAAGTGAAGATGACCGGTAAATGTAGGTCTCTCCTTTTTGTCCAATAAAAATTCCGATGCAGGTCGCGATATGGACCATCCTCTTCAAGTTCCCTGTTAATACGCAGCCTCTTCTTCAATAAATATCAAATTATGATAAAAATGAGTAAAGCTTTAGTTGAAAGATAGATGGCCGATTACTCATACGCGATAGAAATGCCTGTTAGTCACATGTTAGCAATACCGGCCCAGACATTGCTACTGTTATCACCATCATTGCCACCACCGCTATCGTCGTCGCTGTGTCGGAGGCCGACATCGTCGGCCCCAGTGCGAAACTCGAAGGCTATTTATAGTAGAGAGCGGCTTCTAGTTCCCGCCGCGTGAAAAATCGCAACTGGTTTCTCGCGAGTGCGAATGGAACAGAGAGAGAGAAGGAAAGGAAGACTCTGATGTCTCGACCAAAGTCGCTCTGCATTAGCCGCTTCATTAATGAGCAAGTCACTAATGAGCAGGTCCGATGTTTCTCTATCGAAGGCTCGAAAGTACACCTGATGATAAACGCAATGAGAATTATAATACGAAGCATAATCAGTAAACAAATAAATCAGGCGATAATAACTATAATGAACATTTAGTGAAAAATAGATGTTACCCTTATCATTACCATTATCATATCAGTTAACATTCATTCCGTGATTATTTCCACTCTTCGATTACACGTGGAGATTCTGTTGGAAATATACACCGCTTGACATTTACATCTAGCGTTCCCCAAAGTTAAAAAGTAATGTTTATACCGCGTCGCAGCAGTTGTGTGCAAGAATGTCCGCTTCAGGGGCTCAGGAACTTTCAGCGTGCTTGTTGGCGTTTTTGTTTTTTTTTTTCCAATTAAAGATACACGCTCGAATTAGCGTAATTCATCGCGTTTCACGGAAAATTGCACAAGGGTTCGCCTGTTTATAGCTTGATTTGCATAACCGCGTAATTCGCATTCTCGCAAGAAGAAAAATCCAATCTAGGTCGAGTTTTGCTTAACGCGACGGATGCCAACTGCGTTCCTTAGTCGCGTGATCGGTTGCTACTCCTTTCTCCTTCTGTGTACCTATGCTTTATGCAAATATCTATCTGAACAAGCCTTAACGGTTGTCTTTTCTGCTAGACGCGGCTGATTAAGAGAACCGCAGCGAGAAAAATGATAGAAAAGAAAACGAAACAAAAGGAGGAATGTCTTCGTGCCGAATCAGGACGAACCGACATATCTGTCACTCCTCTAGAAGAAAGTGTCTCTTCCTTTCCCTGAACATTAGTCTCATCCAATGTTCATTAATTATGTAAAATCAGAATTTTTTTCTTTCCGAGATAAAAGCAGATCATTGTTCTTGATGAAAGTTTTGTAGACGATACTACTTCTGGCTTCGAGGATTCGAAGAATCGATATACTCGAAATGCTTTCAGCAAACAATCATTAATTATTTGCAATCGTAAAAATGAATTCATCGTCACGCTAGCGTGTTTCGAGAACGGTCGGATCTGGCTCGGTCAAACGTGTAACGGAGAATGAGTTAAAAATTCTAGCTGGAATACATTGAAAAGGTTGCTGTCCTTGCAAGGGCGTCACGCTGCGCCGCGTTGTACTCGCCCTCTCGATCCCCTCGTAGTCACGCCGTAAAGA
This sequence comes from Cephalotes varians, assembly GCA_037157785.1. Lineage (NCBI taxonomy): Eukaryota > Metazoa > Arthropoda > Insecta > Hymenoptera > Formicidae > Cephalotes > Cephalotes varians. The sequence continues at coordinate 1,751,284 of JANQDE010000039.1, read as the reverse complement.
CGGGAAAGGTATTTGCTTCTATCTGGCTTCTCTCGGTTACTCAAGCTGATCGCAACCGTGCTTTTATAACGTATAGATCAACGAAAGATAAATCAATGACGTTTCTCTTTCTTTCTCTTTCTATGAAATAACATTCCTGATAGTTTATATCAATCGAACATTTATCCAGCCGAATGCAAAAGATTGAAGCTAGATATCGCCATTTATCACGCACTCTAAGATAAAGTCTTCTCAAGTGCTGAAATTACATAGAAAAAATTTTCAACATACATTTTGAAGCTAAAATAATACAAAAAGCGATAAAAAAAAATTAAAATAAATTTATAATGAAAGAGAAAAAAGAAAAATAAAAAAAAATGAAAAAAAAGAAGTAAATATATGTACATGATGAAGGGGATACAATATGTATATGAGAAATCCAATATTTGTGTATTCGCATAGGAATAAATTTCATAGACATCATATAAACGCAAAAATATTTGGAGAATATAATTTGCAAAAAAGGAGCCTTATAAAACAGCATTATCATTGTATCTTTAATGCATATTCTTTTCTTTATCGATTCACGAAGAACTCGTTAATGATTCTCAAACAAGGTTCTGCGCGCGTATGTATCTACATACTGGTCTTTCATTATGATTGTTGCGAAGGTGCCGCTAATTTGCAAACAAACGATGCATCCCGCCATGTCGTAACTGTGGCGCGACGTCGCGGTTCCGTCAGCACTTACATAAGGAATAAAACTGCGCTTTAGGGATTTAAGATCAGAAAAGTATGCCATGCGAATACGCACTTAGCCGTGTATATCCGCAAATATGACGTAATTGCTTCGACGCATCGTATGTACCTTAAAATATCGCCTATGTTCACATTTGCTCGCGCGAGTCTTCTTTCACATTTAAAAATCTCAAGCATGTGAATCTAAACGTTATTTGCTCCGCAAATGGCAAATACATGTCTTCTCATATTATCTCATCAGGGTTATTTAACATTCCAGCAGGTTCTTACATGCGCATCAACGTTCTTCGTATCCCTTCCTTTCAATTATATTCGACCGACTGATTGGCATCGTCACATACATTTCCAATCTAACAGTTTTAGGCAGTTTTCATAAGCTCTCATTCTCGAGGATGGGTTCTAGCAAGATTTGAAATTAACATCTGAAAAAAGATAGAATCTTAGATTTTAGATTTTATTCCCACATCTCAGAAAGTTTCTTCTTAGAAAACAAGCGAAACTATGAAGTATCATGTTATAGGTGAATAATGATTACGCGATGTTAACGTGGGCTGAAAATTCCTTGGCGTGGGACGCAAACGCGGGTGCGTGACCGTTCGCGGACATCAGAGTCATGTTCATTACAATTATTCATCGCAAATTCCGTAGTCGTACTTTTTTTACAATAAAAGTCCTTGAGATCAGATTACTCTCGCGTATACATACAATATCGTGCACAATAGAGAGCGACTTCCGTCGAAACAACATGTAAGTGATACGCAACGCGATGCTCGCGTTTACTCATTCCTTAATCGCTCGATTAACGCGATCCGCCAATTAATGCAGCTTTCTGATCATTATGATCATTCGGCTCCCTTTGTAACAGAATAGTTCCCCGATTCAGTCGGATTATCGTCCGATGATTCAACGGCAGTCGAAGAGGACGGGGAGAGTGGCAAGAGGGCGGAGGTCGACATTCGCGTGAGCGGCGTCGGCGCCACTCGCCAACGACTCGTGTCGATTCCCCATTCAGAAAAATGACGTGATGTAATTACCTGCTCTCTCTTTCTCTCCTCCGGACGTGCCTTGCACTTCCACGGTCAAACTCGCGATGGTCGAGTCGCGCCGTAAACGGCGTGACTCTCCCCGCAACCTTCACCGCGTGGCTGACCTCTAACTGGCTCCGGCGAGTCGGCGTGACATCACGCACCACGCTACGCCGGCCGGTGTTCGGCCGATGGTCGCCCTCGCCGCGGCACTGGCCGATCGATAACTCTCGTCGAAGGGAAGCCGCCACGATGCACACGGTGGCGCGATGACGTACGCACCTCGCGCACCCGTACGCACGTTCGATCTCTTTTTCACTCGTCTACCTTTCTCTGCCATCAGACCGCGAGTTTCATGGGAGGGAAAAAGAAACACGAAACGCGTGTCGAAAGGACACGTGTCACTCGTGCGCGCGCGCATGCACGGACGCGACACACGTACGTGCGCACACGCACAAACGCGATGAATCGACACCGCGAAGTTGGTTGGCTCATAGCGCAGGGTGAACGCGCGACACCCGGAAATCATGGCTGGGAGGGAGAGATACGTGGCGCCGGCGCCGGAAATCGACGACGGCAGCGTCACGTGTACCGAATTCGTGAAAATCGTTGATAATGATTCTTCCGATTCGTTTTTTAAGTTGCGTCAGCAGCTGAATTCCGTAACTTTTAACGACGTTAGTTCGTTATCGTTACATTGTTGCGTAACTTTTTTATCATATATCATGCCTGCGCGATGACAATGTAACAATAACGACAATGTCGTTACGTTTAATGAACGATTAAAGAATGACATGTAATGCTGATAGCGCAACTTTCCGAACGCGGCTTAAGGCCCATTTCGACCAACTTCGATTAATTTAATCGACTATTAGTTCATTGGAATTGACTAATTGCATCTGTCGTTGAGCGAAAAGACAAATGCGATTGATCAATTTCATTGGACTAATCGTCGATTAAAATTAATCGGAGTTGATCAAAATGGTCCTAAGAAGCATATCGAGAAAAAGAAGCCTTACTTATTGGTCGTATCGATTCCGATTGTGAAGATAAGGCCACCTTTTAAGAGAAGAAGACTCGTTTTTGTAAAATGCTCGCCGTTTCTCGAGTTCAAGACTCTTTCATTCATCGATGTAACGATTCTTCGCAATGTAACGACGATAAGTCGCAGCGGATATTATTCGCGATGAAAAAGGGGAATAGCGTATTTTAGTAGCACAATTTATTGACATAATATTGGTTCAATATATCCCCAATGCATGCCAATGTTTAGCCAATGAATTGTGCTACTAGATAAATACCTGCTTGTCGCTTGTGTTATCTCACGAAGGCAAACGCGATACTTCTTCACTTTTTTATTGTCTGGTTCCACTAAGGATCCGGGAAAAAATTATGTATGTATATATATATATATATATATTTTATATATAATTATATATGTGTCAATAATTATATATAATTATGTATAATTTTATACAATTATATATAATTTTATATAATTATATGTGAAACGTTTTTTCCCGGGGGTACTATTTCATTCGTACGACAAATGTAATATCATCCTAACGAGGACCTTACTCGTTATCCTGAAAATAAGAAGTTTTATAGAGCGTTGACAACCGTTCGATGAGAATTTTCTGAGAGTTACGTTTTCAAATTTTGTAAGAATGCTTACACAACGCCGTTAGATTTGAACGTTTTCGGAACACTTATCAAACTATATATAATGCTTCGTGAAAGTTCTGCAATGCTGAGGCAACGCTTTTCAGAATACGCTCGGTAACCTGATACATCGTGCAGAGAGTTGCTCAGACTTTTCAAATGTAGCAAACGCCTTCCGCATATAAACGTCGTCCAAACGCTGTAACGTTGCAATTTCCGCTCTGCTGACCGTTTCTAAACTCTCAACGTGTTCCAAAAAAACGTTCATGTAAACGCTTATAAAACTTCTCATTTTCAGGATAATTAAAAACAAAATTAGAATACAAAAACAAATGATGCAAGTCTACTCACAATAGCAAGTTTCGTCAGAAAATTCTTTCATTCGGATAGACGTTCGTATTCGGCTGATGCAACTTGCAAACGTGACACGTGTCCGCGGTTAACTTCACCGCGTTGCGCACAAACCGAATTCGCGAAACAAGTTTGTAGCGCTACCTTGCTTTCTAGGCTTACAAACGCGTAAGCGCAAGCATACATACACTGTCGAATGAAAATAAAATATGATAATGAAATGATTTCGATACTTCTCACGCATGTCAAAATCCAGAGTTCTGTTAAGATAAGAAGGAAAATTAATTGTTTTTCTTATTTCTCCGTCGCGATAATCAATTCGTAACGAATCCCACCGGATTTTTTGTCAGCTATATCAGCTGTTTCAACAGTATCGATAATAAGCTCTTAAAGCGATTGTAATCAAACCTTCAATTTTATAATTTTATCGACGATTCATTTATATAAATAACCGGCTGAAAAAAAATTGCTTACTTGAAGCGTTAAATAAATCGGGGAGTCGAGTGAAGTTCTTATCGTTAAATACATGCAACTGTTACGCGTGTATGTTTCGAAAAAAAAGGAACGAGACGTGATCGATTAACGCGTGATTACGTATCTTTTGACGAACTCTAATTAAATCGATAGGAAATCCGCGAAAGAGCGTAAGCGGGCCGGCTTTAAAGAAAAACGCTCAGCTTTTACCATTCGCTGTACAGGAAGAATCGCAATAGAAGGTCGCTGTATACATAGATATTGTAGTAATCCATCGTTATCACCGATTCATTAAGCAGTTCCATTTCGTTCAATCCGATAGTTTGTACAAACATATCGACTCGCGCAGCGATAAGATCCACGCACTTTGCGACCTTACACATTTTTTTTTATTATTGCCTCTTATCCGATCTCGGCCGTGTTCCGATACACTCCCAGTACTGAAAATCTATAGTTCACGTTACGTATATTATAGTATATTTTTGTTACTGGCGGTGTATAACGGAACATAGTCCATGTCGAATTCAATGTAGCGTGAAGTTAGCGCTGCGAGGGGAACACGGGACGACGCCGATGATAAATTCGACTTCGTCGGAGCGAAGTCGCGATCTGACGAATTAAGAGAAACGGGACTGAAGTGGTATAATACAAAGAATTCCGATTAAATCATACATTAATTTCGAGAGGTCGATGTTCGGAGAACGAGACGTTGAATATTGTGACCATCACGTACCCATTTCAAGAATGTATCCCTCTAGATAAGATTACGAGTACTCTTAAAGAGAAGTAATCTAAAGAAAACCTATAGAAACTCCAGTACTTTTCGATAAGTAATCTTGCTCTACGAATTTTTCAGAACAACTTTTTTAGCCCTATAAAAGAGGAACGCTCAAACGGCAGCGGTAATTTCGAGTTCCCTACGAACAGTTACTCAACATTATAATATGTTATAAGTCCGAAAAGCAAAGTAAAAATTAGTGTAAGTTCGCAGTGTAAGTTCATAGTTTTGAGTGCTAATATATGAAAATTAACAAATAAATTCCTTTTTTTGGAATAACTGACGAATTTTATGATATAAGTGAAATAATTTTTCCGAAAAAAAAAAACTATCATTAACTATGCGTATCGAAGTGCATTCAGGACGTTTCGCATCTAATTGTACTTAAGTATTTGCGTAACTGTTAGATAGTAAGTTATTCGATAAACTATTATATATTCAATAATAATTTAATAATAATTAATGACATAATAATAACAATATAGCAATATAAAAAAGGTATATTGAAATAATATATATAAAAAATATAATGTGTATAATAATTTAATAATTAATTTCTAATAATAAGAATAATAACATTATTATTTTATTATATCGTTGAGAATTGATCATTGTCAAATTATAACCGAACAGTCACGACGCGCGAATATTTAGATACGAAGCGCACGCCCCGAAAATACTCCGATACGCGCGCAACTTCAGTCGTCAGTGTGTCCAGACATTAATGAGATCCTGCAAGCAGCGCAAGCGACGAACAAAGGCAGAATCATCTCAAGACCGATGTCCCGCCTTAATTGGCGATACCTGTGGTCCTTCCGAGCTTTCCGAGTTCCAGACGACGAGCTTGCAGACTGCAACCTCTAAAAAATGGCAAAGACGTCACACAGGAAAACTACCGTTCGCGAAACGCTTCGCGAAATGCCTCTAACGACGTGCCGTGATCGCTTACGGTCCGATTTGTATCGTTAGACGAATCTCTCTCGAGCCGACGAGTTTAACGGCGAGAAACGCGATCCTGATGCTACGAACGTACACTTATCGATTCGACCGGCACTTTTCGTTCGGTGGTTAAAGAAAAGCATATAGCTATTTGTGATAATTGCGAGGGCTATCTGTGTCATCAGGGAACGGAGGAGGAGAGAAAGAGACGAGAGATTCTCTCGAGACGCGTAACGGGTGGAAAAAGGGGAGAAGGGAAACGGTCATTATTTCGAAAATAATGATCTCGCGCTGCGAAAATTATGGGGTCTCGCGCGACTCCGTAAGCGATCTGCACCGATTCGCGAACGTTCGCGCTTCCGGCTTGACTGCCGGTGCTCCGCAATTTCCAGCTCGTGTGTCACGTATGCACGTATGCCCGCGTAGAAGAATATCTATTATCGCCAAGGACGCGTGCCCCGTCGGGTACTCGTAATTCGGTGCGTAGAGTACTCGTGATTCGCACGTTACTGCTCGGTATGTAAGCTCGGCCGTGTCCACCACTCTGAAAAGGCGTGCGCCTGACATTTCGATCATTCGACATTCGTTTATTTCGTCCACGCGGAAAGCGTCGATGAGGGTTCGCAAATGATCGGATCGTGACCGAATTCCCGTAACGCGTCGAGCCACCTTCGCGGCTACGATCCGAAATGCGCTTCGGATGGAGCGCTCCGATGTTCGTTGCAGGTGACGAGATTCTCCCGCGATAACCGTCCCGCCGTGCATAATTAAATCTCGTTATTAACCAAGTCGCACTTCCGGCAACACGTATACTCGTTCGAAGGGGTATCGCCGCCCAAACTTTTCTCTCTCTCTCTCTCTCTCGCGAAGAATCGAACGATCTTCGTTACGGATCGCAGGAATATCAGTCTTGGAGGCGGGATATCGATTCTCGCCGAAGAGTCCCGAGAACGGCCGAACGTCCGTGAAAGTGACGTGCGCGAGTAGTTGCAAGTTGCAAGTAGTTGCACGAGCGGTCGCGATCTGGACGAGTTTAGTAGTGATCAGTGGTGGTCATCTCGTCGTGGATCGACTCGAGCTTGGTCTTCCCCGATCGAGACAACTCCTCGCGACAGATTCTCCCGTCCCTCTTTTTCTTCTGCGCGAGGAGGGAAGATCGATTCCGCTGTCGCTCATCAGCCGCGCACGCGGAAAACAATACGACGCGCGATTGACAATTGAGACGCGAGGGCGGACTGGCAGGTGGACTGACACCCAGGTAGACCCAGCGAACGACAGCGGGTCGTAAGTCGCGCGATGATGGGCGGCGATACTTTGCAAACGACAGACGGTGGGCAGTACGATTAGCGTTCCGAGAGAATGGGTCATGCACGCGGATCTCGTTGATTCGGCAACGTCTGTCGCGAGCGTCTTTCTCGCATATTCGCGATAGGATCACTTAT
>JANQDE010000039.1:1624809-1743820 GCA_037157785.1 Cephalotes varians | reverse complement strand
TTTTACGGTGCGCGAACCAGCGCGTTCGATATTTCAGGATTCTAAGCTCCGTAGCTTAATCGTACAACGTCGTTGCCCGAATCGCGAATCACGTTCGATCCTTCGACCGCCTTTATCCCCCGACTTGATTTCTCTATTACCACTATTGCCAGATAAATCTCTTCGTGAAGCCGTCAAGGATCGATCATCGTGACCTAACCTAAGCCAACCTTGAAGGTGTGAACTATCGCGGTCGATCGTGAAAAACGCGATATTCTAACGTGATACCTCGAGTACTGTGCAACGGACGTCAATCTTTCCAAAATGGTCACTCCCCAGACTCCAGGTGAATTTTACTTATTTTCACGCTATCAGCCGTCTATTGATGTTTGTGCATTTATCATTGTCAGGCTGATTATAGGCTCGTTTTATTTAGCTAAATTTTTTTTATCGTTTATTTCTCTTTTTTTCTCCCAATGTGAAAAAAAGAGAAAAACCAAATCATGCAAGTTCAGCTGAAAAAACAGACCCTATACTCACTTGTGTCGTTTGAAGTGTACATGCCCCCATATCTCCCACTTTGAGATAGTTTAGCTTATTAAAAATTTTTCTCAGTATAGATGATTTTGGGCAAAGACCTAATGTAACGTTTTCGCAAATGAATGAATGATTTTATCACAGATTGCAGTACATTCATAATATACTAAATATACTTAATATGCAGGTATGGATCCCTGGGTAATCCAACCTAGAGAAAGAATAAGATATCAAGAACAATTTGACTCGTTGAAACCGATTAATGGAATTGTCACGGGGGAACAGGCAAAAGGATTCCTTCTTAGATCTCAACTTCAGCCTGCTATTCTTGGACAGATATGGTATAGATGCTGTTTAAAGATTGTCCCAAATCTTCTTCATAAGGTTTCCTAATTTTTGGTATATTACAGGGCGTTATCAGATACAGACGCAGATGGGAAGATGGATATAAATGAATTCAGTATTGCGTGCAAGTTGATCAATTTGAAGCTGCGTGGTTTTGAAATTCCCAAAGTACTGCCACCTGTTCTTATACAGAGCTTGAAGTCTTTCTCAACCGGTAATAATTTAATGATTATGATTGGATGAATATCAGGTGAATAATTTTATGCACATGATACATAAAATTACATTGCAAGACATTTTAGGCGACGCTAGCCTGACTGGATTGCCGAATGGTTCTACTGCTCCAAGTAACGTTAGCTCTCTAGTAAATTTAAGTGGACAACCGATGGTATCTCAAACTGTAGCAAGTGCGATACCCACAGCTGGAAATACTCTTATAGGTAATACATTTTAAATGTTGACTCATTTTCGTCTTGTTCACTTTCCTCTATCTCTCAATCGACTATTGTCAAGTAGATGCTTGTGATATCTTGTACACTAGCAAAAAAAATCTCGATTTATAAGAGTGCTATATAAGCACCCAGACACTTTTGCTCAGATATTTCGCTTATTAGATTCATTCAGATATATTAAACACAAGTACATTACCACTGATATCCAACAAACCTGTATTATTACAATATCATATCTATCAGTATCTATCATTTTCATAAATTGAATTAGAATTATTGATGTCAATTATCATTACTTTAGCTAAAACATTATCGAAAATAACTTATCTATATGTTATTCATAATTCATCATACTACACAGCATTACAACAAAATAGACAGAATGTGGCTCCAAGCACACATGCCACAACTCATATACTGTCTAAGCCACCCGCTCGACCCGCGCCACCTTCTGTGGGTACGTTAATTGTATTGAATGTTGTGTTTTATGGGCCTTGTCTTCTTTTTTCTGGAGCAAGCTTATTCTATTGCTTGACAATATTCTGAGTTAAAACATTTTTTAATTTTATTTATGTCGACATTAATTGTCTTATGTCAAAGGCAATTTTCTTTCTAGTTGTTGTTCTCGCTACATTTTAAATACTCTACATGATTTTGAAATATATTTATTAAACATATTAAATGTATTTATTAAATATATTTCACATATCTTTATTTGCACTACAATTTCATGAGACATATCCATAATTCCTTGATAGATGTATAGCTTATATTTTTGATGTTACTTGTTTCAAAAATTTATATCGCGGCAAAAACTTTTAAAAGTACAATTCAATTTTTGCTTAGACTAAAACTTCATCTTTTTAAAGTACTATTTATACTTTTAATGTATATGTATATGTTTTAACTATTTTTATTACATGTGTAGGTATGTTGGACTTTCCGACAATAGATTTTTTAGCAAGTACTTATTGAAAAAATAATCTGCATCTTGATTATATATTATTTTAATATTATTCAACAAAAAAATCATAAAATTGAGAGTTTTCATAAATAGAGCTTGAACATAAAGATAAACATGACTGCGTTAACAACTTTGAATGTTGTTATGGAAGAATCGTGATTATTTTCTAATCGTAGAATTAGAATTTTTATAACAATAATAATATCTTTTACTTATCATCTACTTGAGAGGTTGACATTTATATACCGTTTGTATACTCGTAATAATATTTGCATTTCGTCATTTTCGATAACTCGTTGTTAATAATGCACTTTACACTTTACGCGGCAAAAAAGGAATCGCGCCTTCCCTCAATACCACTACCAGTGGTCCCCCACAAAGACCTGCACCACCTGCAAATATTGGTATGTTTAAATAGATCAGGAACTCAATATGTTTATGGCTAACACAATTATTACTAAGTCTCATTACATCACTCAATTAATATTGAGACAAACTATGAAGAAAAAAACATAAACATTATTAAAGTGCTTGCACAATCTTCTTGTATTTATTCATCTACTTTTTTTTTAAATGTTTGTTATGTTTATCGAACAGAAGTAATGAATATCGCTTGGATTTAAATAACCAGACTACCTATAAGTATTATCTATATAATTGAAACATGATAATCACACGAAATTATTTCAGGAAATAATTTTGCGGCAACAACGGGTGGCCCGCCACCGAAACCAGCACCGCCCTCATTTCCAAATAGTCCTGTTACAATAGGAATCTCACCAATGAAAGTTACGACTTCGGTCGTTGGTCCTTCAGTTATTTCTTCGTCCCCATCTATATCTGCCTCTGGAATAGGTAAAACAGGAATAAAAATAAAAAGATAGGAATAAATTATATAGAAATTAAATTAATAGAGATACATAAATTATTATTTAATTTTGTACACTTATCAATTTTCAATTAGGTATCCCATCAGTGGCACCTATCGCCCCTTTAAATACAACTCCTGTACCAATAGCTGCCTTTAATATGGCACAACCAATGCCGACACAGCCATTAGGCATAGTTAGTGCAGGTATGCAGGTTGCTCCTATGACTGGCATTCCTAGTATGGTACCATCCATTGGATCAATTAATACTGGTATGTATATGCAAAACGATATCTCATGATTGTACTTGCATTTATAACAATATTAATTTTCATTTTTTTTTTTTAGGTACTGGAGTTGCTTCATCAGTAGCGTTACCTTTAGTATCCTCGACAACTGCAAACGCATTGGTCAATGGTGCGATTACACAAACACCAGTATCTACAAATACACCTTTGAGTACAACAGCGCGTCCACCAAGTATAGACAGAATAGGCTCTGTGGATTCGCAGCACAGCCAACATTCGGTTGGTTCTCCACAATCTATGGAATGGGCGGTGCCACATCAGACCAAATTAAAGTATACTCAATTATTTAATACTTGGGATAGAACGAGATCTGGCTTTTTATCTGGGCCTCAAGCAAGAAATATTATGGTGCAGTCGCAATTACCACAACCCATACTCGCTCAAATATGGTATAGTAACGAAATACTACTACAAGATAGCGTACGAAGTATCATTCTTTATACATATTGTAGAGCAAAGAAGAGCAAATTTCCAAAATATATGTCAACAGGGCTCTAGCTGATATGGATTCGGATGGACGTTTAGGTTGCGAGGAATTTGTGCTTGCAATGCATCTTTGCGATATCGCTAAAGTTGGCGAAAGTATACCTACGACGCTTCCACCAGAACTTATCCCACCCACATTTAGACGACAACGTCAAAGCAGTTTAACGCTATCTCAAAATGCAACGGAAAATATTGATCCATTAGCGGGCATGCCACAGGTATATGTCTAATATAAAAATATCTTTGCGCAAAAAGAAACGAAAGAAAAAAGATGCTTTTTACAGACTTCATTCGAAGATAAACGTAAAGAGAACTTTGAGAAAGGTCAAGCGGAATTAGAACGTAGGCGTAAAGCGTTATTAGAGATTCAAAGAAAGGAACAGGAAGAACGGGAACGCAAAGAGAGAGAGGAGGCCGAGAAACAGGAGAAAATAAGGCAAGTAAGACTACTTATTAATTGAACATAACATAATAGGAAAAAAATTTTTTGTATTTCGTGATGCAGACTAGAGCAGGAGAGGCGTAGACAAGCAGAAATTGAGAAACAAATGCAGAGGCAAAAGGAAATTGAACAGGAGAAGGAAGAACAACGGAAACGCGCGCAAGAACAAAAGGAAGCAGCACGCAAGTAAGTTGATTGTGTAGTATTATTAGAGAAATTTGTATCTGTATAGATTTAAAAACAGCACTGCTTCATGACATTTAGGGAAATGGAGAGACAACGACAATTGGAATGGGAACGACAGAAGTCACAAGAATTGCAAGCACAAAGGCAAAAAGAGCAAGATATTCTTCTCAAATTGAAAGCAAAGAATCAGACCTTGACCATCGAACTTGGAACTCTCGTAAATATATTAAAAAGAATATATATTTAGTACAAATAGTAAGTACATTATCTCAATGATTAATCCTTACGTTATCTTTCTTTATCTTTTAGAACGACAAAGTGAAAGAATTGTCACAAAAGATTTGTGATACTCGGGTAGGAGTGTCAGGCGTCAAAACCACTATCGATGGTATGAGATCAACGAGAGATACGCAATTACAAGAAATGGCCGCATTAAAGAATAAACTTCGGGAACAAAATCAAAGATTGCTTGCGTTGAGTCAAGAAAAAGCACGTATTGAGGCAAGAAATAAAATCAATGCGGCGCAAGATGCAGCCGGACAAGAGGCAATTAAAATGGCTTTCGACAATAAACAAATTACTCTTAAGCAGATGAAAGATAAAATAGCAGATTTACAACAGCAAGTATGCATCTGATGTTTGTCAATTGCGTAAATGGTTTAAATAATATCAATATTTTATCTTTAAATATATTTTTCAATAGATCGATTCTAAAATGTCTGATATTGAAAATAATAATGCTCAGCTTGAAGATATTAAGACACAAATGAAAAATCTAATAGTGGATTGTAAACAGCTCAATATCACTTTCGATGAAAAGAAAAAGAAAGTAATTGAACTTCGGTCAGGTAATAATGCCTCAGCTGCCGATTTTGCCACATCCGCATGGAGTGACAGCGGTTGGGGAGATGCACCTAGTGACACAGCTTGGCCTGTCAACGACACTACTGCAAGCTCAGTAAATGAAGCTGTTGTGGGTGTCCGTAAATACAGAGCCCTTTACGAATTTGTAGCGCGAAATCAAGATGAAATATCATTTCAACCTGGTGATATTATACTGGTAGGTACAATGCAGAATTGTCATTATTAAAAATAAAATTGATCTAATAGTTAATGTAAATGTTTATACTGTAGGTACCACCTGTGCAAAATGCTGAACCAGGATGGATGGCGGGAGAAATTCGTGGTCACACCGGTTGGTTTCCCGAATCTTATGTGGAACCGGTGGATACTGTTGTAGCTGACTTGGACAACGAACGTACTTTTATACAACAAGACAGTGTAGAGAAGAGAACGTTAGAGTTAGTTATTTTCATTTATGTTGCTAATATCAAAAATATTGTGTTACATATTATCAAGTGTCGGCCTTTTTATTCTGATTGTGTAGAGGAATAGCGGAAGTTCCCGAGAATGTATCCGATGCGGGATCATTAGGGGGAGAAGCCCCGATAGTGGAAGCTATTATACCTACTTTAGGATTAGGTACATCTTGTAATATACAAGTCACCGCTTTGTTTCCTTACCGACCTACTATGGAGCAACATCTTTGCTTTGAAAAAGGAGAAACTATTAATGTTTCTGAGCAACAGGTTATTATTACATTAATTAAATGAAAAAGGTAATTTACGTTTTGTAAAGCATCTATTTTATACAGGACGACTGGTGGTACGGTTCAGTCAGCACTGGAAATAAGGGTTGGTTCCCCAAATCATATGTGAAAGAAGTAATCACAAGCAACAAAGACAGTACTACTGACGGTCTTAATGAATATTATGTTGCCCTTTATCGATACGAATCAACCGAATCCGGCGATCTTAGTTTTAATCAAGGGGAAGTTATATTAGTTACGAAGAAGGAAGGAGAATGGTGGACCGGTTGTACAGGGAATAAAAGTGGGATTTTTCCATCTAATTACGTAGAGAAATGCGACGCTCCCAGTCAGGTAGATTACAACTATCTTGCATTTTATCTTTGCTAATTTCTAATCATTAATTCATTTGCAAGTTGAATTGCTTGATTTGATAAAAACAAATTCTTTTTTGTTTTTTGTTAATCTATATTTGAAAATTTCTAATACGAGTTTGTGACGATTAGGATGCGACTTTATCCACTAATGTTCAGTCCAATGCTGTTACTGCAACTGCGGAAACAAAGAACGAAGCTGATATCTCAGCGATTGTAGGATCACAAGTGCGTAATCTTAATCGTGTATTTCAAATTACATTCGTAATTGTATCCCATTTACACATGTTGAAATGCTATTATTAATCCACTATTACTATATTGTTGAACAATGAGACTGCATTAACAAAGCTTAAATGACATAGAGTGTGCGCCTATTTAGCAGGTAGAAAAAACGGCAGAGCAATTAGAAGATGAGAGAGCAGCTGCTGAAGATAGAGCGGAATTACCGGATTTTACTGCTATGGCCGCTCAGCAGGTAAAAGAAAAAGCTTCTAATATACTCATACAATTAGATTTTTTTTTCTATTATAAGAGTGTAATTACTTACTGCTTCTTTTATGCTATCGAAATCCCGATGCAGTATTACAAGGTATTTGATTTATCATGTACCAATTTGGATTGTTATTATAATTTATATGAAACTTTTTTCCTTAAAATTCTTTAAATTGTAAAACTGTTTTAATATATCAAGAAGCTAATTTTACTTATGAGAAAAATATTTTTTTTACAGAGAGGAAGAAAACCAGAAATTGTTCAAGTTATTGCACCCTATCAAGCAACAAGTGCAGAACAGTTAGATTTGCAAAGAGGACAATTAATAATGATCCGTAAAAAGACTGACAGCGGTTGGTGGGAAGGAGAACTTCAGGTAAAAAGAATTACAAATTTATGTCACTCGTATTGTTAAACAATAACTAGCATATTGTTTATTCAGGCACGCGGTAAAAAGAGACAAGTTGGTTGGTTCCCAGCAACTTATGTTAAACCTTTAACCAGTAGCAGTAATAGAAGTACACCTGTTTCACATGGATATCAAGATTCTCCAACGGATCCGAATATTGGTAAATAAATAAATTAATTAATTAATTGCAATTAGTTTACAATTTTTTTTTTTTTTCAAAATTACTTATGTTTGAATTAAATTATAATGTTTAGTCTTAAACATATAATACTCAGACATAATAAATTTATAACGTATAATTGTTTCCTTTTAGAACGCGTTATGGCTCTGTATCCTTATCAAGCACAAAATGAGGATGAATTAAGCTTCGAAAAAGGTGACGTCATATCGGTACTTGCTAAGGAAGAGGCATCATGGTGGAGGGGCGAATTGAATGGTGTATCCGGCGTCTTTCCAAGCAACTACGTATCACCTATGTGTAAGTATTCCTTTCGTATGTGATTGTTGAAATTAAATCGTAGAATCACTTTATGTCTTTTAATGTCATAAATCGTACAGTGTGAACAGAGAAGAAAATTATATACTGCAGCGCTAACTTATATTAAATTTTTACACATACTGACTGCACGTGTATAAACAGAGAGAGTGATCGAACCAACTAAAAATAGGAAATAAAAATATAGAAATGCGAAAATTACATAAACTTCTGGCTACGGATAGGCGGACGATCGTCAGATGTAACAAGTTCCAATTAAAATGATTATATATTTATTTTTGTATATATATATATATTATTTTCATCATTGTTGTCATTTTTGTTATCATTATCAACATTATTCCGTCGTCAACATCATTATCATTGCTATTATTCGTTGTTATTATTATATTATTTTATCACGTAAGGCTTCATCTTCACTCTTATTCTGCATTTGATTATTTATTAATTTGCAGAATAAATAAAGATGGAGTGCGTTATTGCAATTATTATTATTAAATATATACTTAATGTTAATATTAGCATAATAAGTTAATAGTTTATAAGAATAAAGTTGAAAGTTTGTAGTGTATTTTCTACATTTTCTTCTGGATTAATATAATATATATTGTTATGGAATAAAGTATTAACAGAGAAAAAAAAACGGAACAGCATAATTTTTTGTAAGCTTAATGTAGATTAAAATATCAAAGAATATATTTTCTCCAATAGTTATAAATCTTGCCTGAGTTAATGATATCATTGGAAAACTTTTTTTAATGTAAGTATTTATGTAAAAATGATGCATTTGGTTGTCCTCAAAACCTGCTTGCACTTTGTGATAACTTCTTTTCATTCTTCTAATGCGTTATGTATGGCACTGGTTACTGGTATATCACAAGCATAAAGAGATCGCTCACACACTTATCGTCTTATGGTTTATGTTAGAAATGGAAATAGAAACGGATGCGACAGATCATTCTCAGTTTATGAAACAGCCTGCCTGTCTGCCTTGCATGTTTGCCCATTCGTTCGTCCGTCCGTCTCTCCGTCAGAGGTAGCCGTTTCCTTGATATTATGATTAACAATAATAACAATTAACAATTAACATCGCGATCGATATAGCTTGCGATTTCATTATTCGTATATAACACAACATGTAGATTATTGTAGAGTATATTTTACATAATTTGTATGCGTTCTTTAAGTATTCTACTTTTATATTTTCTGTACTTTTATATTTTCTCAATTGAAATAGAATTAACAAGAACATTTTCTGAATAAAATTCTTGTTCGATTAGTAAATTTCAAATTTTTTTATGGGCATTTAATTGTAAAAAATCTTATAAGAAAAAAACAAGAATTTTATTTAGCGAAACATTTTGTATAATTTTATGTTTCTATAATTCTTGAACTACAATATGTTAGTATGTTAAAATTAGTAGAGATGCTTTGAAGAGAACAGCTGCCTCAATTTTTCTATTATTAATATAAAATATGTGCATTTTGTAATCTTTTTATTAATTATTATCTTTCGCTTTTGCTTAACACGCAGCATAAAGGATAGCCGAGCAGCAGTACAGCATTGCTGGTTAAAATTAAAGCACCTGAAGTAATAAGAACAATAGCAGCTCCTACATTCGGCATGGCGACATGTTACAACAACAGAAGTCTCATCGTTGGAGACACTGTGCATGAAATAAGAAAGAAAAGCAAAAAAGTGAAAGGTGTTGGGGCAAAGAAAGACAGAGAAATGAGATGAGGAGTATGGGTGTGAGAGAGAAGGAGAGAAAAAGGGAAACCAAAAAGAAAAAAATTAATATGAGAGGGGCAGGAAGAAAAACTCAGGGTTGGCTCTTCATCTCTATAAATATAGCCTCTACTTATACATATTATACAAGCCTTTCCCTCTGGTGTGGGGTTGCACTCATTCCTTCATTAATGTTATCATTCGGATTGTTAACATGAGTCACATATTAGCTCTTAACCGTTTTACATCTTCAAACGAATTTCCACCCGAATACTATGTTGATTACATAGAAACAATGCGCGCATGTACCAAATCCAATCGTTAATCGTAAATCGTTTCATTAGTGTTACGACCACCTGATATATCTGCACCAACACCAAAGGTCTACCTCAGTTCTCTATCTATGCTGACGTACAATTAAGAAACAATAATATTAAATTCTTAGCTTATTCACGTTAGAAATAACATTACGTCACTGTACGAATACTATTGTTACTTAATGTTTAAGTAATTTGTTAAGTTCATGTTGGATGCATATTGCATCTCAATGCATAAAAATGTTCATGTGCGGATTGACGTATTGAGCTCGATTTTACGTTTAAGAGCTTTATTTTAAGAAACTTGGTCTACAAAATATGTCAAGATATATAAATAAAAAATGCTTTTCAAAAAAGGAAGAAGCGTTTTTAGAATCGCTTCCTTATCTCGTCTTGCTTCGGAACATTTTGGTGGTCGATCAAAATTGAGAAGATTTACTTCGATCGTCTCTTAAGATTTAAGATTCATCATGTGTTTTTGTTATTTCCTATGTCTGTAGTGTAATGCCTGCGTTGATTACGGTTGCGTGAGATAGAAATGATCATTAGAAAAGCAACGATGATTGCGTTACGTTTTGTCCTTTGTCAACATTATTATATGCGCATCGCAGACTGTTAGAAATCACGGTTGTCTCACGCTGAGGCCTAGGAGGATATATAAAAGATGTGTGACGATCTCACGATCAAACAGCCAGTGATGAGCTGCTGCTTGATCGGAATATAAGAGGAGAAGGAGCCCGAAAATGTCTTGCACAATTTCAATTGACGTCTGACATCGCACGCAGCTTGTTACGTCTAGTAAAAAAAAAATTAACGCAAAAGTATTAAGTTTATTCACGTAAAGATTTCACGAGAAAAGAAGCTAAGTGAAACAAAGCGATATATTTAATTGAATTACTCGCTATAGATTCGGCATAATTTATCAATCTGAATGTTCGATTTCTACTTACTCACGTGAGTGATGAATTTGTATTGCTATAAATAACAAAGAAGATTAAGGATAATGGGTGCTCCTTCTTCACAGCCTTTTACGATAGAGCCTAAATAAATTAGAACTCGTACGTGAACAATAATTGCCGAGGATCACTAATAATGTAACTATGCTATAAGTAAACGATAGTTGATCACGTGATTCAGTGAATAACATTATTGTAAATCAGTTTTTCCATTGAATCGCATTCTTATATGTGTATTAATCGATTGACTTAATTTCCTGGATTGTAATCGACGGTCGGCGTCTTATTCGTATAATGTATTATACTATTAGTCCGTTAACATGTGGTTCGTTACAAAATTTATTATATTAAAAGATATATTCAAATGTTTATTGTTTCCTCGAAGAAAAAAGAAGATTCTTAAGAATCGCATTAGAGCCTACATTTTGCACCGAGGCGTATACGCAATTACGAAGCTTTGATACAACATTGATAATTTAACGTCCGATGAACATTTTTACGAATGTTCGTAAAAGTATAATCGGTTTGGCTTCCTTAGAGACTTCTCGAGGGTTCAACCATAAAGTCATTTAAAGAAACGAGGATGGTACAGTTAATTCGGCAAGAAGCGCACAACGTATTTATTCATTGCTATTGCGAGAACTTTTACGCGTTCCATGTAACTCTTCATGACAGAAGCGAGTAAATACGTTATGTCACAGTGGCAATAATTGTGTGCTTAATAAGGTATTAGATATTCCAGACAACCAGTCCAGCATAACGTTATTCAGATGGTGAACGGCGGGATGTCTAAAGCAAGTTGTGCAACTGGTTACTCTTAATCGATGTAGTCGTGTAGTGCGTTATACTCCTAAGATTGTTACTATTTGCAAGTTGTTTGTTTAATCTAATATCGAATCTCACATCAGAAATCTCACAATAAGATACGATATAATCTGGCGTGTAGTAGAGAATGTTGTAAGAGAGTATGAACAATTATGTGTGACTATACGACTCTTGTTCACACTTTATACACACACACATACACACACACACACACATATATATATATATATATATATAGAAATATTATATTGTGTTTTCACACATATGTATGCCGATGTTCTTATACATATGTAAACATATCCATATGTGCATATTCGGATACGTTCGCATTTCACCGCTAATCGAAATAAAATATCTGTCTGTTGTAAAAATTATTCTTGCGAATCGTATGTTACTCGGTTATCGTTCGTAATGACAATGGACTTTCTTGATTTAGCGCGCGATGTTGTTTCAACATATATTTTCTCTCTTTTTTCGCAATGTACAATCAATATGACAGGAAATATTTTTCAAGACATTTATTATTTGCAAAGATAATCGCCATATTAAATAATTCCTACTTTATAGAGCAAAAATTCAATCTACAGAAATAGATAATACAAGTTAAAAAGAACATATTTAATGATGATTTTACACGGAAGAAACATTTTTTGTATATATTTTATGCGTAGCGGATGAATTGATGATCGATACAATGATGTATCACGATCCCATGGAGAGAAAACGTCAGGAATATATCAAAGAGCTAATTGTGACTGAACAAGCTTACATAGAAGATATGAGATTAGTACATGAGGTATTCCTTTCCTTTTTGAATTTGGTTTGTTTATATTTACTATTTCGTGTATCTGTAATTCTTTTCATCTAAAGTTTCTTTAAGTCAATTTGGAGCACGCTTTCCGAAAAATATGTCTATTGAAAAATTATTTTTTTATCACATTTACTCTCAATGATGAATGAAAAGTGATTGAAGAAAAGTGGCTGTAAAAAAAATTCGAGGAATTTATTACATTCGCTTATAGCGCATACATATTTATTAAATGCATATTGCACATTTTAGGTATTTGAGAAACCATTAATCGAAAGTTTAGTCCTAAGTGTTGATGAGATAGAGAGGATATTTATCAATTGGAGAGATATTATCGCATGTAACGATAATTTCTTGAGGTAATCAGAATTCATTGATATATTATGACGAAGTATACTTTCGTCGTTGCCAAAAATCACTAGTGAACACAAATAAACTTCTTACAGGACTCTAAGAATACGAAGGGATAATAGCTATAACGGAATAGTTCGAATGATTGGCGATATACTGTGTGAAAATGTAAGTGTAATCTTAAATGGCGAAAACAGTCTTCATTATTAAAACTTGTCTACATACGATGTGTATTTCGTACAGATACCTAGGATGTCAGCTTATATAAGATTTTGCAGCTGCCAAATATCCGCTGCGACGTATCTGCAACGTTTGACGGAGACTTTGCCGGAATTCGTTCGAGTTGCGCAGGCATGTCAACAAGACTCTCGGACAAAGGGGATGCCATTAAGCTCGTTTTTAATTAAACCGATGCAAAGGATAACGAAGTATCCGCTTATCATCAACAAGGTCTGTTTCTATCTATAAATAATTGTGATTCACATCATATGTAACATGGTAATTGTAGATTTTAGAATATACGCCAGTCGATCACCCTGATAGACAATATCTGCAGGAAGCATTGGCCAAGGCCGAGGAATTTTGTACTCAGGTAAAGATAACGTCAGTATAACGCTAATATAATATAATAATATAACGTAATATATATTTCATTACATAGAAGAATATAGAATAATTTACAGATTTATGTTATCTAATAATCTTGTATGTCACATAGGTAAATGAAGGTGTTAGGGAAAAAGAAAATAGTGACAGACTGGAATGGCTACAGACTCACGTTATATGCGATGGCCTTGAAGAGCAACTTATCTTTAACTCCTTGACGAATTCTTTAGGACCACGAAAATTGTTACATTTTGGTATACTTCATAAGGTAACATATATCTTTTCGGAAATTCTGAGAAACTTTGTGTCACATGATTTTATTGTTGCAATTTTGTTACAGTCAAAAAGTGGTAAAGAACTCGTCGGTTTTCTCACGAATGACTTCCTACTGTTCGTTCAACCAATGAAATTCTCCTTGAATTGCCAACAATTTTCGTTCGAACGTAATGAACATCAAAAGTTTAAGATGTACAGAAAAGTATGTATTCAAATTTCAGAGAAGAATAATTTATAAATTGAAGTTTCTCATGTAATTACAATGTCGTTGTCAAAAGACAAACTTTTCTTTCATAGCCGATATTTCTCAATGAACTGTCTTTGTGCGGAGAAAATGATGGAAATAGTAGCTTGAGCGGAAGTGATGCAGCGGACAATTCATCGAAAACTTTAAGACTGAGAGATCAAAAAAAGCCGATAATATTATTAGCACCGTCTGCAAATGAATGTTCATTGTGGTCGAAACGAATCGTGGAAGCACGCAGAAGGTTTCTGGAGAACGAGAAGAATTGCTTGCAAAGACAGCGGTCAAGTGAGTCAAGTATAATTAACTACTGCAATTAATCAAACATTGAGCTTATCGAATATTATGTACTCGTATTTCTGCAAATGTGATTTGTATAGTGTTTATAAGCGAACACCAACGTTGAACTTGTACGTTTACATAGATAATTGTGTCATTAAAATAATTCAATATTCAATAATAACTTATAATTTATGTGGATGAACACAGAACAGGCGCAATTTGGGGCGTGCGGCAGAATTCTTGTTACTGTGCTCGAAGGTTTCAACTTGAAAGCTTCATCCGGTAAGAATCCGATGGTTTAGGTTATTTTGTTATTGCTTCTTGTGTCTTTCTATAGCTTGATGTGCTTTTTAATGCTTTCTTGTGCTTAATGCTTTTGCAATTTCAAATGTTGTGTCAAAATAATGTATATAGGTAATTCTGTCTATCGGAAGAAGAATCTGCTTCAGTGAAAAATCAAGCCAGAAAACATTTTATGTATAATTCTAAGGTTACACTTGCACGCAACGCTTTACTATTAACAGAAATCTGCCAATATGAGGTTTGTTTTTTATTCCTGCATTCTCTGAACTGGTACACACGATACAATAAGTTGAAGTGAAGTAAACATATGTTTATTTCACTTCAACTTATTGCACCGTGTGTACCAGTTCAGAGAGTGCAGGAATAAAAAAACAGACCTATGGTATTGTAGTTCGTAGGAGATTTCCACAAGGTAGGCTGATACTAGTAGTTGTGGAGGCTGAAGATCTTGCCATTAACCTGAAAGGTAGAGTATCGAGAATTTGTATTTTAAAACAACTCTGAATAACTGTATTTTATATGAGAATGTTGCCCAGATCATTTTTTTTTATTGCGCTTGCTGTATCTGATTTTTATATTTCTACTGTATAGTTTTCTTTATCTTGTTTCAATTATCTTCCATGCTTGTAAATTATGCTCGTTATCTCTGAATTAAAAGATAGTAGTGTTCTCCACATAGTATAATATTTAAAATTAAATGCTTGGCGAATGAAATTGCATCAACGTGAATGCATTACAAAAAGTTAATTATTTTAAAAGAGACATTATTTAGCTATGAAAAAAAATTATAAAATATCTCAATCTTACTAACAAAGAAAGTTAAGGTTTTAGCTGAAAAATTTATGGACAAGAGTAATAAATATATTATGCTTGGGATGAATGTTTGGGAGGATACTATGCAATTTCTATACAAAGGCAAAATTACTAACTCTTGGAGGAGAAATGTATTTTTGTACATAGTTTTAAAAATTGCTATTCACGATAATAAGCTGTTCATATGTATATATTTTTTCTTGTAGGAAAATGCAATGCGTTCTGCAAAGTATCTATGGGCTCTCAAGAAGAAAGAACGGGTGTCGTATTCGGAAATGATTGTCCTTTGTGGGATGCTTCGATGCAATTCCAAGTAAAAGATCTGCTCGAGGATACTCTTTGTATCACCGTGTTCGATAAAGGATATTACAGCCCTGATGGTAAGTATGGTTCTCGTATGAAAATTAAATAATTTGATACGAGTACATGAGATGAGATTAATAATCAGTTCTTTAAATCGCTCTGTAATTTTTCTCAGTGATGTTGTATGTTGTTAATAGAGTTCCTTGGTCGCGCTGAGATCAGAGTGGCCGATATAATGAAGGACAGTAAAGATTCTTGCGGACCAATCCAAAAGAGGATTAAATTGCATGAAGTCGAAAGCGGCGACGTCGTTCTCAAGCTTGACCTTCGACTGTTTGGATAAGACGTGCGGTATGAAAGCTTCGAATCTAAAAATACGCATTTATATAAAAATTTATATAAGACTTGTATGATGAAGTAGTAATATAAAAGATCGCAAAAAAGAGAAAAAATGCCAAAAATTAATTGTTCCTATCTCCTTTCCTTTTAGAAAATTTTGTATAATTTTTAGACAAATTAATCTCTACATTATTGCATGAAAAATTTCTTGTTTTTACATAATTTTTATCCTTTTAATCTTTTTATATAAAAATAAACTAAATCTATTGTATAGAAACAATACATAACTGATTTTTTTCAAAATATTACAAAATTTTTGATAATAATATAAGCTTGATAATTATATAAGCAAGAAATTACGTGAGAAAGTACAAGGTTTAATTTTTGGATTTTTTCAATGGGAATACTTAATAAATATAATACAAAAAACATTGCAAAAATATTGCCTATAAAAAACTTATATTAATATTTTTATTCAATGTTTCGATCATATATACTTAGCTATACGTGCATCAATATTTTTTACGTATTCCAATACTTAAGTGATGTTAACGCTGTCGCAAGACAGAGCTTAACAAATGCTAGTCATTTAATTGCAATAAATTAAATATTTTATATCGCGAAGTTCTTATACATTAAACGGAATGAAATTAGAGTACAGTCTTCTATCGTTCGAGTTGATTCTACTGCGAAGTATCTTTTCATCGAGTAGCGCGCAAAGACATTCGCTCTTCATTCTCTTCGCTACGCGCGTTTCACTTTCATTTTCGCTTTCGCCAATGTTTTCGTTTACATAAACGCGAGAAGAGTAATAATAAGTGTGAGCGAAATGTTCGAGAGCAAGACTCAAGAGAAAAGAAGTGAAGTTGTCCAGTATGTCCTTAACAAATTATCCTTTATCAGGTACAGATAGCAGTTCCTTAGAGTGCCTGGGCATGTTTATCTCAGTGTCCGTATCGGCGATGTCGCGATGTTCCATGTCCTCTGTAGGAAACTCGTAGAGCGGCTTGAAACCACCGAAGAGTTGCGGTTTAAAGTTCTCGGCGTCGAATTCATTCCTCTCAGTCTGCGTGACGTTCTCTGAATCGGCAGATTTCGCTTCATCGTTGTCATTATCCGACTTCCTTTCTGCTCCTGCGGGTGGATCAACGACGACGACGCTCCAGCCGTTCTTGCTGGGCGTCTCGGCGCTCATACTGGCGACGAAAGGAGCCATGAAGTTTTGCGGTGCCGGTGCTGAGCTAGAAGAGCTGGACGGTTGCTGCGAAGGCAACAGCACTGTCTGCTTCGCATCGATGCTCGCGGCAGCATCGTCATTGAGATCTTCGTCGAGATGAGTCGGATATGGTGCGTGCGTCGGCGTGTAAACATAAGCGATCGGTGTCGAGATCGACGTAGTCGAACTTGATGATGATGTCGCGATCGGTGCTATGCGATGCAGTGTCGCAGAGATTGCCGCATCATTCTTCTTTCGATACGGCAAAAAGTCCTGTAAATACGGAATCACATTCACCGCGTCGTTTTCTCGCTCATTCGCGTTCACGGCAGAAGTCTGCTGCTGTTGTCGCTGCTCACTTGGTATCAGCACGGGTGTCTCCTTCACGCCGACGGCGGAAAAAACGGATGATGGATCGGGTCGTTCTAGCGGATATGGGAAGTCTAGGGCGATAGGTCTGCTGTTGTAGACGGTATGTGTATCATCTTGTTCGTTTTGTAATAGAGTATCGGGCGGTAACGGTCGCTGAGGGCCTCGTGTACCTACGACGACGCTGCCGTCCTTCTCATTGGAATCGTCCGAGTGTATGTTGACTGCAGTGTTGACCGGATAAACGACGTATACAGGTTGCTCCGGTATTTCCGACGAATCGTGATTGTCTGATTTTCTGCGCTCCGCTTCGTGCGCAAGCACAGGTGCCATGGGTTGCGCCAGTTGAGCCTCGTCATCTTCGTCACTCTTGTCGCTGAATTCACCATGATGTTGTATCATCTGCAGGGTTGTGACGCGCGGTGGATCCGCTGTTTTGCGCTTCGGAAACAGCGGTGGTCTAGGCGGTATCATTGGTGGCTCCTCTGGATATCTTTCCGAGCCTTCGCTCTCGCGTTCATTCGCGAACTCGCTCTTACTTCGATTTCTCTCGCCATCTTCGCCGCCATCGTCGCTACCATGAGCGAACAATTTATTCGACGGCGCGTTCTCTTCCAAGCTTCCGCGCGATATGGACGATACTCCGTGCGGAGGACGGAGTCTTCGTATCGTCGGTTCCGTCTCATGAGGAAGAATGATGCTGTCTACTTTCGAAGTCGGTGTAAAGGCCAGTCTGATTGCGTGGATCGGCGGCGGCGGCGGTGGATTCAAGCGCTGAAAATACGAAGGTGGTGGCAGCAGAGGTCTTCGTGATGGATGAGTCGACAATGGCTGTCTAATTCTCGTGGCTACACCTTGTCCGGCCGGCATCGTCCCTATTATATCCGGACCGCGATGACCGTGCGATGCTTTCGCGTTAGGACGGAACTGAGGTAGGATGTTAGGCAACTTCATATCTGGCGAGAATGGACGTTTTCTCACTCCTGCGTCCAACGGGGATACCGGCAGTCCTAAATGCGGCTTGATATGCGACGGTAAGGGTAATCTCTGCGGCCTCGAATGATTCGGCTTCGACGTGACGTCGAACTGGTAATGATAATAATAGGAAGGCGGGTTGGAACTCTCTGCAGGCGGCACTAAATCTTCGGCGAGCTGCGGCAGATCTCCGATGACATCGTTCGCAGAAGAATTGAGCTTTATTTTATTCGTGGTCGTCGTCGTCAACGAAGTCTTGGGCGGTAATTCGCGAATGCTACCATCCGCTTCATTTATAATCACAATGTGTTCTTCCGTCAATGTATCCTTATTCTTCGTTTCGTCGTTCGGAAAAATGATGTAGCCGGAATCCTTTTCTTTGCTTGGCTTGTTCGTATCATGAAGTATCGTTCCTGTGGCAGTGACAAGGGGACTCTGAGATCTCGTCAGATCGACTTCGTTGTTGCTTTTCAAAGGGCTGGGCGGCCACCAATTCTGTATGTGGTCGGAATTCGATTCGGTAACGGAAACAGGGGAATGTTCGTGTTTGACTTTTTTCATGAGGTCGTGTGTATCGTTACGGAGTGGCTTGAATAGAGTGTCGGTTCCGGGCAAAGCACTGTAAGGATTTTCTCCGACAGCTGTCCCGACTGAATAATAACCACCGTCGACGTTCTGGCGATTTCCTAAAACGAAGGACACGGTATCTTGATCCGGCGGTATCACGATGTTACTCGTGCTTTCTATCGCGACTCCCGCTCCCATTCTGTCTGATTCCGAATTGATTATAGGGCTTGGTCTGTATTCGTGATTGATTATACTATCGTGATGTTCCACAACGTCCTGTCTTTGATCATTCAAGGACGAAGAAACGACGGGATGTTGCGATATCGTTGGAAAATGTGGTTTATTCGCAGGTACGTCTTTTTGGAGTGTTGGTAGCGTCGAAGATACGGGTCGTGAAGGCGCAACTGTAGTCGTGGTTTCTACTGACGACGCGGAAACCGTCGTGATGGTGCTTGTAGTCGTCGTCAATGTTGTTGTATTGAAAGTCATCGGAGCATCTTCCTTTAATAAATCTTCGAACGAGAAAAAGTAATAGTTGTCTTCACTGTCATCGCTTTCACTGTCTGACTCATAAGTATCATAGGAATCCTTATGTTCTTCTTTTTGCACCGGTTTCGTTTCGGGTCTCGCGTGGGATATTACGAAATTGTTGAGATTCGTTTGGTCCTTGTAATGAGTGATGACCGGCGCCTTCTCTGTCGTCTCATTGCTTGGAGACCGCGTTGGAATGTCGTTCGGATTTCGATGAGATCCCGCGTGACTGGAAGCATGCAGCTTCTCTATCGGTAGAAGATTCTTCTCATTTTCCGTCTCTGTACGGTCGATTGAATGAAACGCGATCGGAGTACTGAACGGCTTCCACGTGGTTACTATAGGTGCTTTGGTCGAGGTAGAAAGCACAGTACGCGACGAGTTTATTGTGATCAACGGTGCGGAAGTCGTAGTCATAGGCGTTGATGAACTCGCGATCCACTTCGCTTTGAGATCGTTGACAGTTGTAGTCCTGTACGTACTTGTTTTTGTTATCGGTGAGTACGAGTTTTTGACAGGATGTACATACAAATCGCTTTCTGGATGATAAGGTCTGTGATTGTATGTGCTGTAACTGTTGGCGCCACTCTGCACTTTCGTACTCGCATACGAGCTCGAGATCAACGGATATTTATCGTTTCCGTATTTGTCCGAGGAATAATGGACAGGCAAATTCGGGAAATTGTAAGAGTTAAGTGTGTTAATCTCATTCGGGCCGACGTCGTTCCCGTCCTTATTTTTTATCTTTTCCTGCCCCGCGCTCTCCTTGCCGTTCCCATCTTTGCCTCCGTCATCGTCACCGTCTTCGCTCTCTTTATCTTCTCGTTCATGATGAGCGGTATAGTTGAGAGCTTTGACAGGCGGTGCCTTCTCGAAGTCGATCTTACCGGTTATCGGGTCCTTTTCCAGAGAAAACGGCTTGCCGCCGTTGAAGGCGAAAGGATACGGAATATGGTAACGTAGAACGTCGCCAGTTGAAGTCTCAGCGGCAGCGATAGCAGCGGCAAATGGTCGAGTAGCGTGGCGGGTGCTCTCCGCCGCCACGAGATCAAGGTCAAGGTCGTCCAGACGCGTTTTACGTCCCGACGTGGAGGAGCTCTCGATCTTGTTGGATTGGGTCTTTGACTCGGCATTGTTGTCCAAGTGGCCGCCCATCAAATACTCGCCTGACACACATGCCAAAAGGGCGAGGAACATCCATAGGCGTCTCCGCATCTCTCACATATGATGCCTGGAAAATATCACTTATAATCAATGTCGATAACATCGTAAATAATTTACGATATCTGTACAATATTTGTTTTCCTTTTCATAAATTTTTTTCTCGTCATTTTTTTTCATGCCAGCATTCCGCTCTCGCCAATACGCGAGTCTTATCTCAATTTCAAATGCGGGTATCACGTTTCACACAGCGAAAGAAATGCATTAAAAAAAGTAACATACGCTTCACATCCAGTATGATTGAATATTGTGTGACATAATTAAATCTATTTGTATCGCACATGTCTATCTATGCAAGATTGCGTATGGTGCAATTAGATTAGCTTAGATGGTAAACTGAATAACTCCGGAAATATTATAAATCGGTCATTTTACGTTGTAACATAGTAATGAGACATTAATTACAAATGTAAAGTCGTTACTCCGAATAAGTTTCGTTTCAAAACCGATCACAGATGACATAAATAGACGGTGCATAGTTTTACGGGATTTTTGGAATAAATGCAAATTTGCACGTCACATAGATATTCCGAGCTTATAACGTATAGGACAGCAAACTACATTACGTCAAATGGAATTTCGTTTCAATGTATAACGGGTTTTAATAGCCTCTCTCTTCTCGTCTTCCGGCATCGCACTTCTTTCTTTTTTCTTTCACGCTTTCCGTACGGATCTGTCTTATATTTCTTCCGAACTGTCCTATGGCTCTGATATTCCTATCAGACTTTAATATCCAGGCCAAATAACGTTGCACGGTGACATATATTCGCTCGCTAAAATCATCTAACGCTATTCACCATTCATAACACGGACTGTAACATCCGTGGTCGTGACCCGGTGTCTCGGTATTTCCTGAAACGGTGAATGGAATGCGCCAGATGATGTTGGTCAGTATGACCCACTTTATTCCCTGCTTCGGGGTTTTGCCCCCGAATTGTGTAATTTTAGTTTCGCACGTGGAGCCTCGTGAATCACGTTTTATTCATGCGATCAATTTGCCCTAGATTTAGGATAGTTTGTTCGTAAGGAATGTAACATTCATGTAAATCTCTATTAATTAATATTTTTTCTTTTTAAACGATAGATTTTGTTGTCCTATATTATGATTCGGTATCTGTTAAGGATTTTAATTCAGAGAATTATCATTATTTATTAACGTATTAATGAAAGATTTTATTAGTTCCGCATTTAGTTTTACCGTTAGATCGTTAGCCATTCGATGAATATCGCACAAATATGCATCAAAAAATGTTTTATTAATTTTGTAAATATGACGAATAATTTTTTTACAAAACAGTTTGTTATACCTCGATTATGTAGAAAAACAGTGACAGTCACGAGTCAAGGCCTCTCTTCAACTTCTCGTGATTCCTGGTGTTTCTGCGATTCTTCACTGATGCATCCACACACGATTTTCGATGTAACACGTCTGATTGAACGTAACAATCGCGTATAACAGTTTCGTGTTGGCTTCAATGTCGAAGAATCGCCTCTTCCGCGGATGCAATCGACATGCGTCGAGAATGAAAAATCAGATCCACGGGGATCGGCAGGAACGTAACCCTGGAAGAAGGTCGTATAACGACTGAACAGCCTTGTCGTCAGGATGGTAGGAGTAGGACAAAGAGGTGGCAGGAGGACATGCGGTGGAGGAAGATCTCCAAATGACTCGAAGAGTAGGAGAACGCCGTGCTCGTCCATAAGGCGAAGAAGAAATGAGGAAGCGGATGATTACGGAGAGACGATAGCTAAAACCTGGCATGTCCAAATAAGATAAAAGGATAACGGAAATCTGCATTTATTTGTAAAATGCGTAAAAGGATGTCACGCGAACGGATGCTTTTTGTTCAAAATATACTTTTCATCGGACGTTTTTTACAAAGCTTCGTCTTTGAAAAGCTATGATTTAAATGATATACACGAGTTATTGATAGTAATAATTAAATAAATAGAATAGTTAAGTCTAGAGAATTTCGTCGCGGACGGATGTAAATGTGTATAAAAACACAATGCAAGAAAAAATATTGTAATTAAAATATAATATAAAAATTTGATTAAATTTGGATTGTAAACGCGACATTGCTTTGTAATCAAATTTCGCATGTATTAACAATTGGTGACAATTGGTTTTTAGCAGTTTTCAATAGCAATAAAGGAGATCCTTTACTAGATGAAGAAGATGTAAGAAAAGCATGCACGCTATTTGCCGCTAATATTACCGTACGATGTAACGTATAGCGTGAAGTACATGGATATCATCGTGTGTAGGTGTTTGCTCACTGTTGCTGCTGCTGTTGCTGTCGAAGGATACAGAGTCAGGGGCGGAGAAACGGTACGTAGAACAGTTAGACGATGACCCACATTGAGCGGAGTGCTTCGCAGCGGCTGGCGTACCAGTTTCTTCGACCTTGCACCACAACCAAGCGCTACAAACGTCTTCTAAAATTTTATAAGATTGTTGGGGGAACGATTCGTTTATCTTTCCTGGAGAACAGCGTTAAAAAATCCAAAATTAGAAGTTGATAGCGATCCTACCTTGTGAAAACTCGCAATAATGTCATAATGTAAAGAACAATGTCCGAATGCATCATACGCGAATTGAAGTCGATTTCCACTCGACCTTGATTCTCTCACATTAGTAAGCTTAAAATAAAATATAACGCAATATTACGAAAAAAATCAAGTTTAGATTGAGATCTTTTTCATATCTTGCTGTATCATTGCGTACGTCGATTTGCTGAACGCATGCGATAACGATACACTTGTACTCGAATGTGATCTCTTGAATCTACCCTCACCGCGCAAGTCACAAAAATCAGTCTCGCTATTAATCGCGAAGTTTGTAAAGCGCGCGCAGTTAGTATCAGCCACTTGTAAGGCGCACTTGCTCCCGAGCTTCAAATATCGCTGAGTAGTCTTGCTTCAATTAACAGCGTGTACCATGATGTTGCGAATCACAAGCATCGTCACTCTGTGCGTTTTGCTGAGCGACGCACGCAAATTCGACGATGGAGCGAAGGGTACATACTGGAACGAAATCCAAGAAAACATCGAGGCGAGGAAGACAAAGGAGCTGGACACATCCGTCGAATTCTTCACGCGTTCAATTGGGTTCGACGATATTCGGCTGAATCGTATTCAGTATTTACAGAATCTGCCACCGGCCGTAATAGCCAGATATGTCGTTAATCAAGCTGGTAATTAATATATCATTAGCACTTACTGAATAAATTTTCGCATTAATGAAGTAACACGATATAATAATATTACATCTAAAAAGTTTATCATTCAGTAAATTATGTATTCTGATATATAGATCAGCAGAATAGTAATATATTCTATAAACAATTTCGCATTTACATATCTGTTTTGTAAACAAACTGTCGAGATATGCGACGAGATATGCAATGTGCGTGCAAACATACGCATGCACGTACATCTTCTATTGAATGATAGTTTCCTGAGATTTAATTAAATATGTAAGAAAGGAAAATTTTCACAGCTGGCATATCATTTTATCAAGATATGCGTATCAAGATAATCATCGGAAGTCAGGAGTAAGATAAAAATAGCGTGTTTAAACTAATATGTTATTATCGTCTCCTTCATGTGCCTTGGATGAAACACATATATAGCTTTTGTTACCAACAAAATATTTTGATCTCGCGCTAAATTTGACTCAGTATCAACTAATAAATAAACTCGATGTCATTGTCGAATACAAACACGACACAAAGACTGCTTCGAATATTGTAATAAATATAAAAATAATCTTAGTGTTTCCCAGAAGAAAACAAAGAAATCAAACAAAGAAATTCTCCCGTTTATTTGAACCTGAAAAGAACTTCTATTAGAATTCTAATCAATTTGTCATATGAAAAAAAAGACACAAGTTTTACGAAAATGATTTAATTCAGCGCATTATGTAACATTAACGAACCTACTTGCGCGTATCATATGGATCTATGTATCGGCAGAATGGGGGGCCATAGCGACGATAAGCACAAGGCAGGATGTTGAAAGTTTTCCCGTTGCAAATTTGATCTCTATCTCTGACGGGCCTGTTGGAAATGGTACTGGAATACCGTATATGTACCTCACTCCTCTCGACTATGTCGCTCAAGATCTTGCTGTAAGTATAATAATGATAAAGTTAATATTGATATCAATTATTTGCCATTACACATCCATATACATACTATACATGCATTATGCTGTATATACGTATAAATAGTGCGTATAATAATATGTTATACTGCACATTATACTATCTAAAACATCTATGATAAAAGTTCAAAAAAATATAAAGGACAATAGAATAATTCTATTATTCTATTAAAATGTGACACAAAAGAGATCTTGGCACAATTAATTAGTATAATTAATAATAATTATATTTTTAGTTTATCTCTTGATAAAACTAAATGACAAACTTCTATATAAAATTAAGTTTTTGATTTGTTTCTTGATAATCAAAATTTTCTTTAATTATATAATAAGCATACGCATGAAATCAAATGATACAATAGTGATAATTTTTGAAATTACATGTGCAAATAAAATATTGTCAGGATATATTGATCTTTTTATATCAATTAAAAAGATTGTGACATCTTTTTCAGCTTGTGAAAACAGATATTTAATTTTGACAAAATTTTTATTATATTTGCACAAATGTAATCTGAATTCGCATCATTATGTCATATTTTGATTCACATGTTATATAATAAAAAAAAATTTTCTTATCATGTAAAAAACAATTGATGACTGTCTTATCTAGAGTCACCAGAATTTCAATTATATAGAATTTTATTATTTGATCTGAAGCCAAATTAAAAACAAATTTCAAAGTAGTCTAATCTATCTAATCTAAATTTTTCTATGGTGATTATATTGCATTAATATTTGAAATCGTTACAGAAAGATCATCGCGCGACTCTGTTGGTATCATTAGCTCAAGGCAATTATTGCAAAAATAAAGGATACGATCCGATGGATCCACGATGCGCTAGAGTCATGCTAACTGGAAAGATTATAGCAGTCAGTAAATCACTCAATTGCTTATTGCATTACTTTTATATTTAATTCACTAACATTCAATTTTACCAACAGCTAAAAAATGACACTAAGGAGCATGATACCGCGAAGCAATTATTTTTCGGTCGTCATCCGAAATTGGAGAATATGCCCGCAAGTAATATCGCTAATCTCTTCGTATATTATCTAAAGAACTTTTGTACATCAGATTACATTGCGTTATTTGTTTGCACAGACCACCATTTTTTCTTCGCCGAGTTGAAGATATCGACGATCGCTCTGCTTCACACCTTTGGTGGAGCGAAATACATTTCCGTTGAGGATTACTTGAATGCACCCGTCATCCGCAGAAGTTTTCTGCGTCGTAGAAAAATCCCATTGACATTCATTTTCAAATCTGCTGTTTGACAAGTGTATTTTTTGTCAGAATCTGATAAGATCCTGAGTTTAAGTTTTCTTGATAGTTTTAAATCTCCTAGGAAGGAATTTTTAAAAACTTAATATTTTTATATCTTTCAAATCACTCACAATGTTAAAAAATAAGTGAGAAATATACAAACGATTGAATTCGTTCGTTATAAGTTTTGATATTTACAATAAACACGCACAGAGCAACGAGTTGATTATTTCATTCCCTAATTTCATTGTTGAAACATAAATAATATCTTTCGATGTTTTTTTTATCGAATCAAACGGAAAATCATAGCGCAAACAACAGAAACAATTTTAAATCTAACCTGTGCGCGCTTTTTTTATTTGCCCATAGACACATTTTATCATAATTTTATTTTGGTGCGATTGCTGACATATCTAATCGTAAAGATCCATCGAAGACTTTTTATCGCTTTCCACAAATTTGTGAGTCATTCTTTCTCCTATTCGAATAAAAGCCACCAAAGTATTCGAGGATTGTAGTCACATGATTAGTGATGTACTACGCATGCGTTCGAAAAGTCCGCTGGAAAAAATTTTCCCTGTTTTCATTTCACATTTAAATCTTTCCTTGAACATTCGATTCGATTTACACGTGGTATGTATCGATATAGATACTTCAGTGTGCTAAGAAAAATGTGAAAATACGTTCGTTTTTTTCCACTCAATTAATATAGAAGTATTAATATGAAAGGCACAAATTTTGCGAAGTAATTTTATTTACAATCAGCATGACAATTGTAGAAATCGTTGTTTCGTGGAAAGGTTATGTAGGATTTCTCGCGGCGATTGGTCATTGCGGTTGATCATAAATTCGAGGCATGCGCGATGAGCATTACCGCACAGGTACCGTGCGTTCCCTGTGTTGGGATTGGTCCGTGCAGATGGCGATGAAAATGTAGTAAGTGCGGCCAAGTGCGGCGTGCTCACGTGTACGAGGAGGTCGACGTCCACTGACGTCTCTTATACGATTACATGCGTTCGTTTATCAAATTTGTTGAGTTATCGAAATCGAATGAGTTTCAAATAAAGTTTGTTTCATTGGTGTAACCCGTTTCCTAACCGGGTGTCTTTCAGTGAGTCTGTCAGTCAGTTCGCTTCAGTATACTGACAAATCAGTCGCATACGCGTACGATTAATATTCGTTGCGATCGCGTTCTTAACTGCATTTAATCGTTTCTTCGTGTACGCCACATACGTCTTAATCGTCGGCTGCAAAGTCTTACGATTTCTTACAGTTATGTCTTTCCGTGGACGCGGCGGTAGGAGAGGTGGCCGAGGCGGGTCAGGTTTTGGACGTCCTGGTTTCGACAAGGGCAGAGGGTAATTTTATGAGTTGAAATACTAATTTGTGTCATAAAATGTGTCAAAGATTAGATTAGATAAAACACAAATAAAACTCCAAAATATTAAATGTGTTTTTTCACTGGAAATTTACTGCAGATACGATCAAGGACCTCCAGAGACGGTAACACCGTTAGGACATTTTACATGGACGGTAGAGAATGACTTGGTTCTTAAAGTTGACATTGAACAAGTGCCCTTTTTCAATGCGCCGATCTATACAGAGAACAAGCAACAGATCGGGAAAATAGACGAAATATTTGGTAATATTCGAGATTACTATGTGTCCGTTAAGTTATCGGAAAACGTGAAGGCTGCCAGTTTTCAAAAGGATGCTCAGGTATTGCAACATGAGAATTAGATAAAATTAAAATATTTATATCTATCATATGAATCTCAGGTTGTCATTGTCATCTCATAATCATTTACTCACATCCTCAATCTTATAAAATCGAAACATATATGAATCAATCTGAGAGATTACAAGTCAAATAAATTTTCATACGGAGCCATACGTCATCTCGGAAACATTCATATATGTATTTACATATGTACGTTATTAATTATAATCTGTTATTAATTATAGTTGTATATCGATCCAGCAAAACTACTGCCTCTTCAGAGATTCTTGCCAAAACCTCCTGGAGAACAGAAGAGAGGCGGCGGTCCTGGCAGGGTCATGAAAAGAAATGCTGGAGGCAGAGGAGGTTTTGGTAGAGGCGGCAGCAGAGGATCTTTTGGAAGAGGAGGCGGCGGCGGTGGCTTTGGTAACAGAGGTGGCAATAGTGGAGGATTTAGAAGTCGCGGAGGAGGCGGTGGATTCAATCGTTCTGGTGGAGGTAGAGGAGGAGGAGGGAGAGGAAGATGGTAGACTTTTAAATATAAACATTAATATTTTAAAATATTTTGCGATATATGCTGTAATAAATATTGTGACAAAAAAGATTAAATATTTTATATAATTTACTCAGTTTTATATAATTTGATCTAGTTAAATTCTCTTTAACCACTTCATTATGCCAATAGCGACACCATTATTTACATACATGTCCGTACATATATGGATTTATATTATGAAGTAACGCGTATACATGTACATATACTTAAAAAAAAAAAAAAAATCAAAATCGAATCAATCTTGATCAAATTTTATACATTTGCCAAGTTCTTTTTCTGCTCGTTTCAGCAATTTATCACGCCCTCTTTGCTTGATTCTTTTTTTTTTACTCAATTTTTCTAGCCTATCTTCCGATATTTTATCCCAATACAATTTCTCTTCATCACCTGAAAAATTTGTATAAAATTGGTAACGAATATATTATTCACAATACGCAAGATATTTACCTTCTAAAACAGTCAAGTGTCTTCCTTCGCAACTTTTCTGTGTAAGTGTTTGTGCAGCTTCTGCTGTATCACATCTTACATAGGCTTCACAAGAATCAGCTGTTACATCTATATACTTTACAGAATTGTTCTCTCTTAACTCCATCTGAAAATAAATAATTGATATATATAATATCTTGCATTTATAAGGTTCTTGTTAAGAATGCAATATTTAATATAAAAAAAATTATAATATTTTCTAATATCGATGTACCTTGAAACCTTGCAGATCTGTGCAAGGCTCATCCATTTCGATTTTCACTATAATTCCTGGTGTATAATTAACGTGTCCATAAGATTTTTCTTCCTCAAATTTCCTATTATCATTTTCATATTTTAACTTATCATGCGATGTATTATTCTGTCCAATTTTATCATGATATCCATTTTTTGTCATAATTCCACCTCTTTCCACTTCAGCTTTTCTCAAATGCATTTTCAGTTGTGACATTTTATGTCGTTGCAAATCTAAATATCTGTTTCTAAGACGCTTCCAATCTGACTTCGCCATTATTTGCAATCCTATCTTACTACATATATTGTCCTGAATTTTACTTCTTTTTTTGCGATTCTTTTTCTTTTTCCTTTCGTCAATACTAGTTTCCTCGATATCGCTATTTCTCATACCGAAATCGCTCATAGAATGTTCTTCAGTTTGTAATAAAGCATTTGTCTCATTGCTCTCGTCGCCTTCATATGGATATTCTAATTCAGTCGTTTTATTTTTATTTGAATTTGTTACTGGTTTTTGACATACTTTTTTTACTGTTTCGTCACTAATGTCTTCCGTGATTGTATCATTTATTGTGAATTTTCTCTTCTTTTTTTCTATGACTTTGTTGCGGTTTTTGATCGAAATATCTTGATTTTCTATATTACTATTTTCAGTGACTTTAATGTTTTTTTCATCTTTAATATATGATTCTTCTGGAGCAAGCTTTCTTTTTTTTAGGTTTTGTCGACTATTATTATCTGCTGTATCTATTTTGTTATCGTAGGTATTATTCCTGTCTTCATGTTCTTCTTTTGGCATTTTTTCTTTTTCATTTTGCTGATCTGTTTGATCTATAGTTTTTCTTCTTTTTTTGACTTTAATGTCACTTTCGTCTACAACAAGCAATTTTTCCAAGGCATATTTTTCTTTCTTCGAATATTGTTTATCGTTATTATAAGATGCATCAATTTCGTTATCGTAAGTATTATCTTCGTCTTCGGATTGTTTTGTCACCTTTTCTTTTTCGTTCTGCTGGCATATCATATTTTGATCTGCAGTCTTCCTCTTTTTCTTAATTTTAATATCGTTTTCATCTGTAACATATTTTCCCTTTTTTATACTTTGACTATCAATATTATCTGCCGCATCCATCTCCTCACAGATATTATTTTTGTCTGTAGCATCTTCTTTTGATATCTTTTCTTTTTCATTCCGCTGATCTGTTATGCTTTGATTCACTTCTTTTTTCTTTTTCTTGCTTTCGTCTGTAATAAACGATTTTTCTGAAGAATATTTTCTTTTTTTTAAACTTTGTCTACCATTATTGTCTGCTACATCTACTTCGTTATCAGTATTATCTTTATCTTCCGATTCAGGTTTGGCTTTTTTTTTTTCATCTAGTTGATCAATTATATTTTGATCAGCAGCTTCCTTTTTCTTTTTTTTAACTTTAATATCGCTTTCATCTGTAACAAGCGATTTTTCTGAATATTTTCTTTTTTTTAAATTTTGTTTGCTGTTATTGTCCTCTATATCCATTTTGTGCGCGTCATCTTTATTCTCTGTTTCTTCATTGGATACTTTTTCATTATTTTTCCATTTTTTTTTATCCTTCGAATCAATTATATATACTCCAATCACTACATCTTTGTTAGGATCTTCAAATGTTGTTATACTTAACAGCTCAGTGGGAGATACATATGATGGCAAAACACATCTTTTTTTCCGGAATGTCTGTAAAATGAATTAAACTATAACATACCAAATTATAACTATTAGTATCTCACATATGCAATTAAAGTGATATATTTAGCAATCGTTAACAAATATTATTTGTCTTACCTTAATACATTCTTGAGCACTGCTGGGTGTATCAAATTCTACAAATGCAAATCCTTTTATCTTCTTGTTGCTCTTGTAACGTGGAATCGAGACGTATTCTACCAGTCCGTATTTAGAAAAAATAGATTTCAACCAATCGTGATCAGCATCTGGAGGTAGGTTTTGTACATAAATTGTGCACTCGTCGATATTTTCCTTCTTTTGAATCGGTGTTAATCGACAGACCTTTGTACCATCTTCTGATACTTTCAACATAGTCGATCCCTGTAGAGCCTTAGCTATTCTGTTCGTGTCTGTGGTCAGCTCACGCAACTTATTAAATCGTGTGAATACTTCAAGATCCACATCTAAAAGATTAAACATAATTACAGTAACTTGATATCTTTTAAGATATTTTTAACTTAAAGATAATGAGGTATTGTATAATGTTAAATATCAAATAAAAATATGTTAAATTCAATAATTAATTTTGGATTGAAGACAAAAAGAATACTTACAAGGATTTTCTTTTAAAAGTCCCGACAGATAGCGATCCTTGTTCAAGTTAGCGTCACTGAAATAAAACTCCATTTGCTTAAGTATCGAAGCATGCAATGCTTTCTTCCTCAGCCTTGGTTTACCACGCGACTTGTTGCGTTTAACTGTATCGACTATTGGCTCCTGTATCTGGGGAACCGGTATACTTTCCGAGGCTAACTCCATATCTGATTCCTCCATCACCATTGTATTCTCAAAAAGACATACAACAGGCTTTCTAGCAAAATACACCGTTTACTGCAAGAAAAGAAATTTAGAAGTTCATGTCCGAGATGTACAGTTTCTATTATATTCATAACTCACCAATTGTTTACAATGCAGGTTAGATAGATCACAAAATTTTGCAAAGAATCGCATACAACTACGTGCGACCACGTTCTCGCTTTAAATGAAAGTTCCGAAACTTCCAAATTCCAAGTCCCAAAACCTTCTAGACTAGTGTGTTCATTGCGTTGAGAACTTTAGGAAATTAGTAGAAAAAATCCTACCAATCGAGCGTTGTGTTCATATTGATCTTGTGTAAAAGATGGATGGCCTGTTTAACCTATCAACATATGAAGAATGGACTGCAGAGGGCAGAGGGGATAAAGTAAATTGTAATATTGATTTAACAAAAAATTTTTTACGATCAATTTTCTCATTTCCTATTCTTTTCTTTTCTTTTTTCATAAACCTAAGGAATCTAATAATATTCCTTATTTCAATAAAACATACATGATTGAGGTTAACATTTGCGCATGTCCTAGGAACTCCCAACAGTGGCTGTTAGGGTGAATTCCCACTGAGCGCATCACGCGTCCGCGTTATCCATTGGTCACGGATCAACCAATGGCAAATGATGCACAAAGATGGGATATTTTCATGCGTGACGCGCTCAGTAGAAATTCACCCTAAGCACGAAGCACGAGAGTAGCGGCCATTTTTGTTGAACGCGTTTCTCCGGATCGTGTCAAAATGAAGTAAGTTGCAGTTTTCCGTAGAAGATACTCATCCGATGCTCTCGGTGCGATCCCGTCGCATCCACGAGAGAAACGCGGTGCGTCGAATCAGCATGTTGTCCGTAATTAATCCACGTATAATATTTCCAGGATCGGCTTGTGCGCGTACAGCGGATACAAGATATATCCGGGCCATGGCAAGACCATGGTCAAAGTTGACGGAAAGGTGAGTATCGTCGGGACGGCATAATATAGTCTAATCAGTAATATAACGGCGATGTGATTAAAATAATCAATGCTTGCAATGCTTTCCATTTGGTGACACAAGTCGACATAAATATCATTCTGTCTTTGTTACTTATTAAATGCCAAGAAAGATAGAACGACGTTTGTGTCGACTTGTATTACTAAATGGAAAACACCCATTGTTTCTCCATTATCGCGTCCCACATCGATTTCGTTCTGTCATTGCATGTGCTGGCGTAACTAATTTCAATTTCGTTTTCTCAGACCTTCACCTTCCTCAACTCAAAGTGCGAGTCCGCGCATTTGATGAGGCGAAATCCTAGGAAAGTGACATGGACCGTTTTATACAGGTAAAGATAGGTCGGGCCGGCGTGTGATTTTTTAAGCTTTAGCTATTATTAACGGAGGCACGATTTGTCTTTCAGGCGTAAACACAAGAAGGGCCAGGAAGAGGAGCAAACTAAGAAAAGGACAAGGCGCACACAGAAATTCCAGCGTGCTATCGTGGGCGCTTCCCTCACAGATATCTTGGCTAAGCGTAATATGAAGCCAGAGATTCGCAAGGCTCAGAGGGATCAGGCGATCAAGTGTGTACTCTTTTGATTATTTTTATTAAAAAATTTATTCATTTTGAGGCAATTTAAAAATGACAATATCGAGTAGCAAGTTTGCTTGAGGACAAACTACATGCAATAGACATCTGTTCCTCTGACAAAGCTTCTTCTACTTTGTCAGATTTCAGAATGTCTTAAAATAAAACTGGATTACTTCACCCGGAACTGTATCTTCGATTACATTGTCTGGCTTTTGCGGATTCATACAAAAATCGATACAATAGTATTATCTAATATTATAATGTCATAATGTCGTTTAATCGATTCACTTTTTTTTTTCTCAGGGCTGCAAAGGAACAAAAAAGAGCTGCAAAAGCAACAAAGAAGGCTGTTGCTCCTCCAAAAGCGAAACAAGTGGCAAAACAAAAAGTTGCCAAGGTGACGCAAAAGTCTGCACCTCGCGTCGGAGGAAAACGTTAAAGTCTGTAATTATATAAATAAAGTAAAATATAATTCCATATTGGCTTATTTTTTTTTAATTATATAATTAAAGGAATAATTTTAAGAACAGATTTCGAATATCTCTACATATCTCGATTCTTGCATTAATATGTACAATTCACGTTTAATTTTTAAAAACAAAATAATACATTTGTTTAATCTGATAAAGTTTACATATAAGTTTTTTTTTTATAAATAGTTTTAGCGTTGACACATCAATTGCATATGTACAATACACAGATTTTTATTGTTTTATCTGCTCTAATTCTTTCTTGAGTATGGACAATTTCGTCAAAGCGGTGTCTCGCCATGCACGTCGCTCCTGCAGTTTGTCGAGTGGACACATCTCGTTCAATTCATTGCTAATCTTTTCTGCCGTTTCACCGACAAATCTAGGTACTGGCCCGAAAGTCATGCTCGTATCGTAGATTGATTTATTATATGTTTCACAATACTTCTTCATTCCTACAAGACAATACGTTGCAACTTGAATTGCATCTCCGTAGAAAAACTTAGCTTAATTTTTATAATATAGATAACTTAACAATTCTTTTCACATCAAGACGACTAGCTTACCTTCGGCATTTAGATGTGCGGCTTCGAAGGCACCAAGAAAAGCGTAGCGCATCCCGAGACCTTCGCTCATCACTGTATCAACGTCCTTTGCACTTAACACTCCATCAGTCACCAATCTCCAGGCTTCATTTAAAATTGCATATCTGTTGATATTATTCTTTTATATGTGAAGTATCAGGAGACAGAATGATAATAATCGTTCAAAGAGTTTTATGAGGGTAAAACATTTGATTATAACATACTGTATTCTATTGAGTGCAAAACCGTCAATCTCCTTGCTGAAGACAACAGGTTTCTGACCGATCTCAATCATGATAGCTTTTGTCTTCTCAGGAATATCAGGACGTGTCCACGGGGCTGGCACTATTTCTACGAGTGGCACGTAATAAGGAGGATTCACCTGTATTTGCAACATCATAATAATTATCAAATAATATAATAAATAACCAGTGCAAATATTTTTTTGTTGTTAATCTTGTTAATTTTTCTATTATTTTAGGGGAAATTGTGCTATATCAATAAAATTAAGTTCGAGAAAAAAAGTCTGCATCTCTGTTTTTTTAAATATCTGTAACTATTATATAATCTAATGTATAATCTTATAATGATTTTATAATGATAAATCTTGTAATGATTTTATAAACTTATCTTTTTTTCTTAGATATAATGTAATATAAGTATGAATTTTTATATATAAATGTTAATTGTCTACTAATTGGATTCGTAGCACGAAAATAGTGGAAAAAATATATCGTTTGCTGTATTGTAAGTAATCAGAATACGTACAGGATGGGAAACGATAATTTGCTCACGATGTTTTAGTTTTTCGCTGAAAAGAGACGGACGAAATGTGGATGTCGAAGATGACAGGATCACTTTGTCGTCAACGACCTTGTCAAGATCATTGTAGAGTTTCACCTTCAATGAAAGATTTTCCGGAACGCATTCTTGGACCAGTTTCGCTCCTTTCACAGTTTCCGTCAAATCGGATGATCCTACAGTCAAATCCTTTA
Source organism: Cephalotes varians (assembly GCA_037157785.1). Taxonomy (NCBI): domain Eukaryota; kingdom Metazoa; phylum Arthropoda; class Insecta; order Hymenoptera; family Formicidae; genus Cephalotes; species Cephalotes varians. Next base: position 1,708,242 of record JANQDE010000039.1, on the reverse strand, counting down.
TTAAATTCTATGGAACTTCCCTAGAAAAATTCTTAAATTCTGCCATATAAACGACGAGAAATCGATATTTTGGATTTTTGGATTTTTTCTAACACGTAATCATTACAATCATTATATTTCACGTAACCGTTTCTGCGGGAATTAAAGGATAAGAACAATTGCTGCAATAGATCAAAAGAGAAAAAATAGGCAAACAAACCCTTTATTAAATCAAATTGCTGATTCGCCGTCAGTGTACCACGAAGAAGGCCGCCAGTTTCGAGACGTTTCAATTGCTGATGAATGTCCTCTAATGCGTTCTTAATGTGATTCTGAACAATATCATAAATAGTCACCTGATATCCTACGCTAGCAAAGAGCATTGCCCAGCTGCGTCCGATTAAACCGCTGAAACAGATGTTAAGATAAAATAATTTTATGAAGTGGTACGAAACTTTTATAATACTCAATTTTAAATCTGCATTCTCATATATATTGTGTTAAATACTCTATTTCAATTTTGCATTTTCTCGTGTATTTGTTTTATTTGTAAAATGAACATGTATTTTGTAAAAATAATTAAAAAATAAGCAAGTACGTCATTCTGTTAGATATATATAACTATAAAAAACATTTGCCATCATTCTGCGCATTATCTTATCTTCGGACAAATATAGCTTACGAAAAAATGGAATTACTTAAGAATTTTGTTAGCTTCTTGTAAAACTTATAAAACATTTGATGGCTTGAAAAAATCAATAACATATGTAAAACATATAATAGTCGATCAATAAAATGATAAAGTGTCGTGAATTAATATTCGATGCATAACACGATGAAATAAAAATTTATTGCTTTTATACAACACATTAATAGTAACTGTAAATAACTAAAAAATTAAAAACAATAAAATAATTTGCCTATTTGCTCTTTAAATTATCAATGTATTGTTATATAAATGTTTTTCTTATCTGTGACTCACTATACATCGCGATTAATAAAAATACTACAATTTTCCTTTCTAAATTAACAATCTCTGTGAAGGTCAATTATCAAGTTAAAGCATTTATCTTTTTTTCATTAACATTCTATAAACAAGTTTATTTTTATAAATAGCGATTTATGCAGCATCAACTGCCTTAATCATTGTTGAAACGACAACTTTAACTAAATTTTTAGCATAATTCTTAAATAATTTAAAAAACGATTAAAATTATATATGAGGAAACGATTTTTCGAATGATTTAATCGATACAAGGCACTTTTATCAATAAGCTTATCAGTAACAATATGTATTCTACTCTCTAAAAAATAGTAATAATTGCTCAATAATTGATCAATTGCAATAATTTGTTATAATCGATTTGTAACGAGTAATTAATTATCATTTATTTGAAAATCGCATTAAACAATGAACATGTTACACAATTATTACAGCTTGCAGTTTTGAACAATTTTAATTACAATTTTAAATTATAGTTAATTACCTTCCAATGATCCCAATCTTTTCATTTTTAGCTGACATTGTTAATGGGCTGATCGGATGTCTGCAGGGAAAGCGTTTCTATGAGTCGTGTAATGAGTGGAATTTGACTTACAGCTTGAAGGTGTCCAGAGACAGATATATACGTTCGTACTATCAGTCTCCCCACTACATGTATGTTAATAGAATCTTGCAAGATTATAAGACCATATTGAAGTCACTATCATAGACGTTTGCCACATCGTTATCTTGTAGAATACACATTACGATTGCAGTAGCCAAGAGTGAAGTAGTCGATCAATAGTTGTGTTTACTTTGCGAAAATTAAATAATTTCATAACTTTTCCTTAGGATAAAGAAGTATTCGAGTTTCATTTAGCACACAATTATTTAAGCTCTACGTTGATTATAATTACTTAGGTTGTAAATAATAAGTTTTTAATTATAATTAATACGATTATATAATTAATAAGTTTTGAAAAGGTTTAAAAATTTATTTTAATGCATCTAGCTTTTTTTACTAGGAATGTTTATGGACTGTAAAATTACGTGCGTGATTATATTTCAAAATTTTCTGACGTTACATGATCGATAATAATTTTGTTTGATTTTTTATTATATATAAAGAAAAATTAGTTATTTAAGAAAAATTAAAGATTTTATTTTCAACTATTTTGATGATTTACCTGTAGTAAAATTTATTAAACTTTTCTATCTTTTCAGTGCTCACAGATTAAAATAAGAGAGAGCAATACTAAACTCACATTTGACATAAAAATTCGTTGAGTTAAAACTATAATTGAATAAATTTTTTGGAAATTCTATGAAAAATTCATGGATGGAAAAATCATAAAATAAGAGTAGATATCAATGTCTCAAGACAGTGGAAATAATTGAGCAAAGATAAATTTAACTTATTTACCTATGACTCACACAACATATACATATACTTTCACCGAGAAAAACTATCGTCTTTCTCTTTCAACAAAATTTTTACTATAGTATCGTTACAGTAAAACTGTTATTCAGTTTCACCTGTTTAATTTGGAATTGCCCTAACTTGAACTCTGATTGAGATTAATCAAAATTATTTTGATATTATATTTTACAGCATGAAAAAAGATCAAGAATTTATAAAGAGAATAAATATGCAACTGACCACTCGAATCCACTTTTCACGTGAGTGCTTTAACTAATTCGCTACCTTCTCATAAGGTTCGATGAATACCGAATTTCTAACTTGGACTTGGCAGTTGAAGTTTGATAATTTTTTTGAAGATATCTCCGTGAAAACTAAAAACAGAATATCATTGAAAATTGGAGTGAAAAGCAGCAAGTGTGGAATGGGAAACACATAATGTATTGCGTTTCGAAGGAGACAGAAATAAGAGGAAGGAAAGACATTATATTTGTTTAATTTCTATTAATGGGTTTGAAATGATACATAAATGATATGTAATTATATGCGCTTTCTGGAGCTTATCAGTTTTATTTTCCTGCGAGATTTCAGATTTATGCCAAATAGATCTGGTAGTTAAAATATTAAAGTTGCGTTCGAGCAAAAATCGCTGTTTATGCGGGATCCAAGAAAAAAGATCGTGGAAACATTTCTGAGCACACATATTCGCCGGGGCATCGCGTGACGCGGACACGTCCCTAATTGCGGGGAATCCATGCACGTCGCGTTGACGCGCGATTGGTCGGCGCATGTATGCGTTCCCGGGGAAGAACCGGAGACAATTATCAAGGTTATATCGTTGACGCATTCAGGAATTAAAGGCAGTTGATTATACGCATCTGGTGAGTAGCGAACTTAGATTGTACCGCGACGTTATCGGGACGAGAGTCTGGCTCATAGAGTCCTATCGGCCGTCCTATCTACAAGCCTGGGTACTCAGTGGCACTCGCGTGACAAGTATCACGGTTCGACGCGGCATCGCACTGCATCTCGTTAATTCGGTTAATTCGCGAAGTGAAGAGATGCCGGACGCGTACGAAAACATTAACATGGCGATGCGGAGCTTATTGACAGCCAGCGTTATCGCAGATAATGAGGATTCGTATTTTCAGTTCAATGGTAATGCACGTACTGCGGTGCCACGCGCGCGTTTACATCCGAAGTGTGCCAGGAAACGTGTTAACACGACTGTGGCGATTGTGTTATTAATACATCAGTTAATCGCTCTGTTTGTTTTGACACGTGTCCTGACACTTGGTTGCGCTTAGTTGACATCTGCGCTTGTGTTTTTATTGTACTAATCTTAAAACACAATTGATAGTTGTTTACACGTGACACAAGGAAGAATCTTTATGTAAAAAATAATCATAAGCTTTTTGCTTGACAAATATTAGAAATAATATTGTTATACATCTGCTATATGTTGTTGGATGTCTGAACATCTTAGAATACATTCTTTTTGTCAATATTTCATATTTGTGTATATTTTAAGAAACTTACTTATAAAATATCATGTTTGGAAATAATAAGTACTACTAATGAATATTTAAGTTAAAAAGAATAAAAATAAAGAGATGTTTTTTAATACCCAAATTATTTTCTGGATATACCTTGTATTTGTGTATTATATATAAATATTTAAACCAGTGGTCAATTATTATTGCATGCTAGTAACATATTTGTATACATATAGAAGAAATAATTAAAAGCTTTTATACACCTTGATTTTATACCATATACCTTGCATAATCTTCCAGATTTAACGCCAATGGGTAGTACAGGTATCCTAAGTCCATTTAGTAGTTCTGCATCTCAAGGAAACATGAGTACATCCCCTATGTCAACGTCCTCGTCGCCTATGCATATCACGGATGATTATATTAATTTAACAAATGCAGGTATGCATTCCAATTTTAAATCATCTAGTCTAAGACTTACCAATATTATCCCTATGTATCTGAATTACAAATATAATATTTAATATTAAATCCTTGTCTTCTAATGTTAATGACAGTTATTTTATGTGGAGAATGTATATCACAAACTTTTCTTTTTAATTTATTAGTAACAATACTTGGCGAAGCATATATCAGTATCTTAGTGCAACCAATGGAGAAATTTAGGTTTCGATACAAATCAGAAATGGTGGGAACACATGGCAGCCTACTTGGTGTATTTAACGGACGTAAAAGAAATAAAAATAATGTACCCACAGTCAAAGTAAGTGTGTTAAATTTTATATAAACAGGATTACCAAAAAATTTGTGGGATTGTCTAAACTAGTCTCTTCATAATGATGTTATTATTATAATATTTTTAGTTACATAATTTTTTGGATAAAGCAATAATACGTTGTACATTGGTCACGATTGACGAAGACCTCAGAATACCGCATGCTCATAGATTAGTAAGACGAGTAGATAGTGAAGATATAGGGGATCCACATTATATAGAAGTTTCGCCTCAAAATGATTTTACAGCCGAGTATGTATATGCCTTCTAATATAGCATAATTTCAATTACTCTATTTTATTCTTCAGCATTATGCTCTTGTTACAGATTCAATGGTATGGGTATAATACATACGGCAAGAAGAAATGTCAAGGATGAAATAGTAAGAAAATTGCGCGATGAAACTCTAGAGGAACGCAAACGTTCAAATATAAACGCTACTCTCAGTCTTCGTGATGATGCACAGGTAGATCTTGATGCCGTTTATCATCCTGAAAATCATTTTATACAATTGGATCTATATTTTTATCTTAAAAAAATTAATTGAATATGTTCTTTAAAAAACATTTTATAATAATTACAGATTAAAGCTGATGCAGAGCAATATCAAAAATCTATAAATCTAAACAGTGTTGCCCTTTGTTTTCAAGGATTTATCAAAGATGAATATAATATTATGAGACCGATTACAGCACCGGTTTATAGCAATCCAGTCAATAATTTGAGTAAGTTTAAATTTATTGCAATAAAATTTTTTTAAGAAAGATCTAAATTCTTAATTTATTTTTATAACGCGCGCGCGTGCGTGCGTGTGTGTGTGTGTGTGAATAAACAATTAAAATGACTCAAGAAATTCTAATGTTACTATTTTAACAGAAAGCGCATTAACTGGAGAACTTAAGATATGCAGAATTGACAAACATACTAGCAGTTGCGAGGGTGGTGAAGAGGTTTTTATACTTGTGGAGAAAGTTTCAAAAAGTAAGTGCTGATAATATTTCAATTAAATATTCTTTGTCTATAAACAAAATATACACATTGATGTAAAAAAATTCATTATATTATAGAAAACATAAAGATCAAATTTTTTGAGCTCGATGACGATGACACTGAAATCTGGATTGATTATGGTCGTTTTTCGGAACTGGATGTTCATCATCAATATGCCATGGTATTTCGGTAAGTGCTACATGTGTAATTTAACATATTTAAATATTTTTTCTTCCTTTTATAACGATTGTGCTGTATTTCTAGAACTCCACCGTACAAGGATAAAAATATCACTTCTCCGAAGGAAGTCTTCATACAATTAGAACGTCCTTCAGATTCAGATTGTTCAGAACCAATCAAATTTACGTATAAGCCAAGCGATCGTGTGATGGGTGAGTTAATAGTAAAGTTAAATATTCTTAATTTTATGATCTATTATGGTACCTCATTTTTCTTTTTTTTATTTGTTTTTTCTTACATTTTTTTCAATATAATTCCTTCCAATTTTGCACTTCCAGGTAGAAAGAGAACGCGAGTCTCTCATTCAAGTAGTATGGAATTGGTGCAAATGACATTTAACAATGATATGCTTTTAACGAATACGCCATTAACAAATATACCTTCAAACAACGATAGTGCCGACATATCTAAAGAAATAAAGAAGATATTAGACGATAGATGTTCTTCTAGTGAATTTCGTGATTTTGTTGAACACATAAATTTAGATGGTAAGTGTTCTTTTATGTAAATAAAAAAGATTTGTTCAAAAATTACAACGTATAAAAACGTATCATGTTCAATTAGATCTTATCAAATTAGATCTTATGGTGTACGAGAAATTGTTATGCCAAGGTGGCGAAGATAAATTAACTTTTGATGGTGCACCGAGTAAAAAGGCAAGTATTAGTTTCAATGTATGCCAACAAATTCATTGTTGCAATCTTTATTCATTGTTACTGTTACATCAATATTGTATGTTAATCAAATCTGAATTTTGTTTTTATAGGATGACAAATCGTTTGCGAAAGATGTTATTACCGATACGATAAAGAATATTAAAATGAGGCCACGTGAAGCGAAAGATATTATAAAAAAATCACTCAAAGATAGGACAACTTACGGAGATTCGCCACTGCATTGTGCGCTTCGATATGGACAAAGAGACAATGTAAAGCGTATCTTAATGCTTATGAGCACTCTAAATACAGATGCTGAAGAATTAGTGAACATCCGAAACAGTTCTGGAAAAGTAAGCTTTTTCCGATACTGATATATTTTAACTAATTACAAAAATCTCAATGTATCGCATTATATTCTAGATTCCATTGCATTATGCTGCTTCGCAAGATCAACCGGAAATTACAAAAGCATTACTTATGCTTGGCGCGGATCCAAATATAGCAGATCATTATGGACAAATGGCATTACATAGAGCTGTAAAATGTATATATTAATTTAAAAGTATTCAAAATAATTGAACGCTTTTTTAAAAACATGTGATGAATTAACATTTAACAAAATATTTCGATTTAGAAATAGAGATAAAAATAGTACACAGTTGCGTAAGGAATAATATAATAATATAATAATTTTATCTTACGTATATAAATTTACACAGAGTTATAATTTTAGTTCCTGAAGCAGAAGGAAGCATTGATGTTTTATTAGCTGAAAAAGACGTAAACATCGAAGCAAATACAGATTTAGGATGGACACCTTTACAATTAGCTGCTAAAGCGGGCTCATATTATGCAGTGCGTTCTCTCGTTAAAGCTGGTGCAGATATAAATAATACTGACATGACGTATGGAAGAACTGCCTTACATATAGCAGTTGAAGGAGGTCACAAAGATATCGTCGAATTCCTATTAAAAAACGTAAAATTAAATATTTATTGAAAATGCGTCTTTTTTTGTATAAAAAAATCTTGTACTAACATTTTTAATTTTCCAAGCAGACTAAAATAGATGTAAACAAAAGGAACTTTAGCGGAAATACGGCATTACACACCGCAATAGTTATACCAGGGACGAAAGCTAAAGAGATATGTGCCCTTCTGTTGAAATATGGCGCTGATCCGCACATAAGGAATTATAATCGCGAATCGTTTGATGTACGTACAATTGCTTATCAATAATATCCTATGTTTTTATCAAATTTTTGTCTTTAGGTCGAGGAAGATCAGATACAAAATATAAAAACTGAAGTGCATTCCGAAGATGAAAATCTGGAAGAATGCACCGGGCAATCATCTTTTGATTTGGCCTCAAATAAACCAGATGTATGAAAAACATTTGTTTTATCATTGTAAAAAATACATGTATTATCAGTAAAAGATTGTATTGTTGCAGATCTTACAACTCGTTTCCGGTCAAAATGATATGTTAGTAGACGACACGATTAAAGAAGAAAATATAGATGACACACAGAAAGTTTGGATGGACTCAGATCAGGAAAAGCAATTGGCAAGCATTCTGGATGAAACAAAAGGATGGAGGAAATTGGCATATCATTTCGACTTCAAGAACTTAATGAATATCTTTGAACAGTGCACATCTAGTCCGTCGTTACTTCTCTTAAATTATATCGCTGTAAGATTCTTAATTTTTCATCGAATCTTTTTCGCGTTATCTTGCATTCTTCTGAATATATATTCTCATCGAGATAAAAATTGAACTATGTAATCATCTCTTTGTAGATACAAACCAATACATCTCTCAGCGAATTGCGAAGTATTTTGCAGAATATAGGCCAAGAAGATGCTGCGACATATATGAGTCAAATCTTATCTATGAAACATGAAATGTAAGTCACACTCTTAAATTAAACACATATTGAATTGTTTCGTACAGTTTGTACAATTTGTATATATTATTCTCATTAAAATTGCATTTTATGAAATTTAGATATCTTATTAAAAAGTATTACATTTAGATGTCTTTCGTTAAAAAGATGTTTCTTTAAGATGTTTTGTAATAATTATATTTACAAATTATATGATTCATAGTGCAATAGAATACAAAAAAATACAAGCTTATTATTTCTCTATCGCCTAATAAACGTGAATCTCTCTTATAGGTTCTGAGTTTAAGAATCTGTCGAAACTCAGTTTGGATAAATCTATAGTCAAAAAACGTTTATGAAGAATCAGCTCTGATATTGCACGTCCCACCGCTGGCGCCTTCTGGATACCATGTCCACTAAAACCAGTCGCTATGTATACATTGCGGTGAAAAGGATGCTGACCGATAATACCGTTTTCATCGAAAGTATTGTATTCGTAATATCCTGCCCACGAACTTTTCACCTGATATATAAAGATGGAATATACATCATTAGAAGAAAGAGCTAATGTATAATTTCAACATATTAATGCATTTTCTGTGTTTGTTAAACCATGAATATTTTGTTTAATATAATTGCATATTATTCGGTAATAAAAGTGTACCTTCAAATTTTCAAATGCCGGTACTCTGTGAGCGAGTAAAGGCCATATTTTATTGTCGAAAAATTCGTGATCGACATTCAAATTATCAACTGACGGCTCCTCGTCTGGTTCTGGTGATTTTCCGGTGATAAAATTACCTCCTAAACCATCGCGTCTGAAAGTCATTTCATTTATATTTTATAAAAATAAATTGTATCATAATCATTTTATTCTCGTTTGTCTTTATTAAGTTTATTTTATTTCTATAAGAGCATATGTTATACTTCTAAAAATTTAAACTTATACCTGAAATATGTACCACTGGGGTCAATCATTAAAGGTGTATTTAAACCAGGTCCATCAGGACAATGGAAACAATATACATATCTCTTCCTAAAAAAAAAAATCCATTCAATAACAATGAAAATAAAAAAGCAAGAAGTAACAAAATTCGAGTTTTTCAACATTAATTTAAATTACCTAGGTACAACTGGTAAAGGTACAGATAATAGTCCTTCACCTGTTCCGATATCAGCTAACTCAGCTACATCGCCACTAAATGCGCCCGCAGCAATAATAGCTATGGCAAATTGTATTGTCCTAATCTCACCGTCATTTGTTCTTATCTGGCACAAAACATTTGTCCATATTAGATATTATTCTATATTATTTGTAGCTGGCAAGTTATACAAAATCTCAGATACAAGTCGGATAGAGTTGATTATTCGATGTACTCAATATTTTTATTGAACAGATCATCAACTCTACGCAGCCTGTATGTAAAATTTTATATAATGAATATATATATATGTATTTGAATACTTACGACTACATTATCTAATCTTTTGGCAAGATTCATATCATGATCATAAGCTCCTGGAATCGTCCTATACTGAAAAGCCTTAACTTCGGCATTGATATATTGAGCACCTAAATGACTAGCTTTTTTTTTGAAGGCACATAGAAGGGACCATGGATCAAACCATCCTTCTTTTTCCAATCCGAGACAACCTACCGCGATCCCGTCGGTATTTATCCAAGAGAACATGCGCTTCAGCTTCTCTCCAGTAAGAACGACATTTTTTGCTCCTAGAGAATTTTGCAGTTTAGAGTTCTGTATTAAAGCCTCAGCGCCCGCCTCGGTCGCTAATACCAAATAGCCATAAGGGTGAAAATTCACGTCGATGGGTGGTTCCCCAGGAACCCTCAAATGCTCGTTGATATTTCGCAGAAACTCCGCACCGTACAGTGACATATGAATATTTTCTTCAAGAGAGAACTGTTGACGTAGGCCACCTATCGAAAGAGTTGTGGAAGCCTTGGTATACTGAAATAATATTTAATTATTATGGATTTAATTAATTGTTATAAATTATTGATCTAAAAAAGAAAATATACATATAAATCAATACTATCTTACCGAAGGATCTTTCTCAATTACAACAACATTGAATTCTTTTTTATAGACTTTTTGCTTCAGCCAATATGCTATCGAGCTACCAATCGCACCACCGCCGATGATGAGCACGTCACATTGAGTAGGAATTATCTCAGGTTCTTTCCACAGTGCTTCAAAGTCGGAGAACTTTCTGTCAGGTGACAGTACACGTTTCAACACCTTCCAATCTCGTTTTAAACCTTTCAATATTTTTTGCTTTGGAGAGACAGTGTCGACAAATTCTCTGTACTTTTTGTTGTCGTCATCGCCCTTGATCTCTGAACTCTGAAATTTTTGCCGGCAATCATCCAATTCGTTTGTTAGTCTTTGACAAAAATATTCATTTCTGTCTACACAAAATTTGACAAATAAAAATAGTAAATCTTTAACATGGAATTCATCTATCTTTTTGAAATATCTTATATATGTATTTAAGTTCGCGCAAGACGTAGAAATTTAATTTATATAAAATCAATAAAATTCTCAATTTATCGTTTTATTATTCATAAAATATTATGATCATTTTATTACTTTATTGCATTAAAATACAATTGTAAATTAAGATTTTGAGTATTTTCGAGTATTTTTTTCAAAGTGATTAAGAGGGATTTGTGAGTTATCTCCATATCTTGATACATTATTAAGAACCAACGTTATTTTGACTTTAAGCGAGACTTAAAATTTCGCGCGCCATTCTGTTAAGTGTCGTCGATTGCGCTCCACCGGTAAAGCAAATTTCCTAACCTCCAAAATTTTTCACTTTCAACTCTTCGTTCATGATATCGAGTGGCTATTTTCATCAGTCCAACCATAATTTTCTGCTTCTCGCACTGAAAGCGTCCTCATCAAAGTATGCGACGAACATAAACTAAACATCCAGTTATATCCATCCAAAGACAGAATTGCGATTACACGCACAAATTACAATTAATATCGCGACAAGAGACTTTGTTTTACTTCGAGAGGAAGCGAAGTCCTACGGAGTCGTCGACGACTATCTGTTACATTCAGACTCGATAAATTTCATTCGATCAGTGTCGCCCGTTAGATCTCTAACCTCCAATCATTCCCGGTCGACGCGCACGTAACTCACCTTCTTTCTGAAAGAATTCGCAAACTGAATCGCCGGGCACTGCTTCAACAGATCCGCATGCCGCTGCACGCGTGTCAAATGTCGCAGCATCCTCGTCGACCGTGTCTTGACTGAGCCGACGAAGAGACCGCTCCTCGGTTCGTCTTTTCTCCGAGAAATTTACAATTGTTTATCAATTACCGAGGAACGAGGACATGGAATTATCAGCTGTTTATCAATACGGACGGAATCGTCGACTTATTTCGATATTCCTTCTGTCAATATCAAGCCGATCCAATCGCAAACTAAGGATAAAGAGATTGCAATTTTTTCACCGATTAAAAACGACGCGCTGTGACGGACATGCGCATGTGTTTAACACGTGCAGCTGATAAGAGAACTCTATCTTTTCTCTCCTGCCATATATTTTAGAAATAATCCATGTCTGAAAACACATGAGTCCTACAAGCTGGATTTTCATGCTACATTGATTTATATATTTATGTAGACAGTGTTCTGATATACACTGCTGGTATATGTAACGTAAACTATAGATTTTTGGTACTGACAACATGGTCAAATTCTGCAATACCTTTCGTAGTTAGAACAAGTCCTTCACACATCTCTGATTTGTTGTTTTGAAAAACATAAAATTATTTAGATACGTAAATATCTGCTTTCCGCACAGATTTTTACATATTTCAACTATATTTATATAAATTTTGATAACTGATACCGAATACAGAGCGAAATAATATTGCGTTTTCTATATATGCCATGCTTATAATTGTCTGTTTGTGTAGTGGATATATTTTTTCATAATTTTTCATTATTCTATTCGATAAAGAGTTTGTTTATCAAAAATATATTGATAAGCTTCGTTAATATGTCGTAGTTAATTATTCAACAAAATCAGTGTTATCTTTCTAGATAACGCATTTGTGTAATGGAGTTTTAATCTTTCTTATTTGATTGCATATTCTCCAATTTATTACAGATTTATATAATAGAAACTGAATAATTTTAGGAATTGGGAGGAGAGGAATAAATTAAAAAATCTTGGAAAAATAATTAATGAATGTTCTCATTGAGAGATGCCATAAACAATTTTTAATGTTATTCAGAAACATAAATCAATGTTCCCAATATTCAACGAATGTATTGTTTTACTTTTATTATGGTTTTTGTATAATTCATGAATCATTTGTATTCTTCGAATAAAATTTTCTGCTACGGAAAATAAATAATTTAAAATAATTTGAAATGATAGTACAACGATAGTCCTTTTATTATTCATAACAAATTTTTGTATAGCTGGCACACGAAATTTTATATACGTGTGTGTGTGTGTGTGTGTGCGTGCGTGTGCGCGCACGCGCATAAAACACGATTGTTGTAAACACTTTTGTAGCAAATGTTGTTACAAATAACACGTTCAATCCACGATTAACATAAACGAATCAATTTTTAGCGTTTTGATTATCTATCATATTACAAGGTATCAAAACTAGTTTGGGTATCATACCAGGCGGTGCTATGAATTGTTGCGTGCTCTGTGGCACACTCTGGCTAGAATACTGCATTTCCGCCTCTGTAACGAGCTTACAGATGTGCATCTTGATATCCGCCTGTGCTTTAGGTGGCAGTTTCTTCACCGTTTGTGCCATGCTGTCAAAAAATAATTCTATACTCTTACTCTCGGGTGCCAAGTAAACTTGCTCAAAAGCGGCGTTATTGTTCTTCGCACTATTTGGTCCTTCCGCAATTGTGGATATGCCAGGTAATGGATTCGTCACGGAAATAGACTTAGCCACTGTACCGGAATCAAGTGCATTTGCATTATCGGTATTAAAAGAATTTTTTACCTTTTTTATCTTATTAGAGCTAGACGCTTTCGGGGTAGATGGATGATTAGTCTTCATTCGTTTTGGACGCGGTTTTCGATACTTTGACTGTGACTGTATTTGATGGATATAATTATCGATATCTTGTTGAGTAGAATCTTGTTCGCTCGCCAATTCCTCTTGAGTAACTAACTGTACATTATTGTTGTCCAATGTTTCTACCGTCTCGGGTGCCATCACAACTGGGTCGGCCGACGTCTCTTCGAGAACCTCCAGATATTCGCTATAGTCTTCATTGTTCCGATCCTCTAACTGTTCCAGCAGACCTTCAGAGCTCACTTCACCCGAGTTTATATCCTGTATGTATTCCTTGGTCAGTTCCACACACTGTGGCTGATAGTCTGCCTCGTACCTGCCAAAGTAATCTCGACTGAGAAAGCAAAGCTTAAATAAAGCGCTAAAATCGTCGAATAGTAATGGCTATTCCTTACGGATATTTTATGAAGCTCAGATAATCCTCGAAAATCCATTTTTTTCTTCTCACACCCTCTTCTGTCTTACTTTTGCACTTCAAGATACGGCAGTAAGTGTCCCGAAGATTCTTCCATTTCAGCCTAACCCACGTAGCTACAACAGATAGCATCGAGCAACATTAGTAACATGAAAAAAAAAAAAGAAAAGAAACAACAGAAACGCACGATCCAGTCCAAGCTCATCCGAGATGCGCTTCCAGACTTTCTGTTTGAACTCCTGCAATTTCACTGGCAGACCCTTAACCTCGGTGCAGTAGAGCACCGGGTGTTGCTTGATGGCCTCTATAATGTTCAGCGAGATCTGATAGGAATCTGGTGGCACAGTCATCTCGCGACTCTTCAACCTGCAAAAAGAGATATTTTACTACAATACTCCAACCTTCGTCTCACAATCGTTTTCGTATTCCCGCCCGAGCTCCTCGCGATTTTTGACGACGGCGGCGACAACGAAGACGACGTTATCGCGATATCGCGCGTGAAAATTCGTCGAAACGTTTCGTCGCGCGGTTCGATGTGCGTGCGTCATTATTCCGTTTGTGTCGCTAGGTATGGAAGCTTGCGCGACGATCGCCACAAATAATGGTACCTCGCAAATCAGCGAAAATCGCCCGGCAACAAGGAGAACTTACTCCACCAGTCGCCGACGAGGTTTGATGAAACTGGTCGCCGGAGCGACGCGCGACACCGCGACCGAGTTCGCTTGGAGTCGTGCACTTCCGTCGCGAGCTCAGCCACTTCCGGCAGCCTTCTCATCCGCAAAATGTCTCGTCGCTCGGACTTTCATTTTCATGCGTCTCTCCTTTCGAATGTTTTATGGCTCTTGCAGGCGAGAAATCAATATTCCATTTACCATATGACGAGTTTTTCGGACATGTTGATTGGCTATCGAAAAAGATCGGAGGACAAAGTTCTCAAGTTTCCAAAAATTTTAAATAATATCCGAAACATGGCAGAGAAACCTGATGTAATGACCAATCAGCGTCGCTTTCTCGAAACAATCGATGCGCAAAAAAAGATGGGCTCTTGAAATGTAGTGGCGTTTTTCATTGGCAGAACTAGTGCGCACTAAATGCAGAAATTCAGCACGGCGTTTGATAGACGGCGTCGATTTTAATGCAAAATGCACTCAGTGCGCACTAATTCTGCCGATGAAAAACACTATGAGACTTGTATGGTGCAATTTCAGCAATTTACAAGATCGCTTGCGATCCAGCAGGAAAAATTGTATCGTGGCTTTACTTGGCTTTTTGTAAGACTTTTATATTTTTTTTGTAAGACTATTTTGTGAAACATTTTTATTCCAAATTTTGAAACATTCAAGATATTAGTCTCGTAAAATGGCTTGCAGAACGCGAGGCTTAATTCCGATCGTCGTCGCGAGATGTCTATCCACTTTACTCCGAACTAGACTCTGAACGTTCAAAAGATCTCTCATCTTAATTCATAGTTTTTCCATTTACATTTAGTTTATTAGGAGGGTATTTTGGAGAGAATTGCGATTTTTTTATAAACGTAAGCGATGGCGCATCTTCCCTCGGAACTCATAACGCATCAGCAGAAAGTGTGCAGACTGTACAAACGTGCCGTGCGTTGTATGGAGGATTGGTACCATCAAACGCACGTTCGCAGGTACATCATCGAGGGTTAACATTTACCCGAATCCTGATTAACTTAACGATTAATTCGACTGGAATTGGTTAAAGCAAAATTTCCGACTGCAATTTATTGCTATTCTAACGTTTTCCCATGTTTCAAATAATAAACAACTAATAATTCCATGATCACGAAATATTACAGGTGTTACTTGATAAGTTAAACTAATTTCTGTTTCCAATATAGATTAACTTTAATCTCAATTCAACTTATTCTTTTTCTAGTTTTAAGAATTAAATTTAATCTACGTTGATGAAAATAGGCATAAGTTCATTAGAATTTAGTCAAAATTATACTAACAGATTTGAATCGATATAACGATCAATGTTGATGACTAATGTCAAACTCTTTGGGAGAAGATAGCACAAAACACAAGAACTCAATTCATTTGCAAAAGACAGTCAGCAAATAATTTTATAATTTAAATCTACCTGTCTAGCAAATATAATAAAATTAATAACAATTAATTATAATTACATTTCAATTATAATTTTTTTACAGATTCCAAGCTGCGTTACTAAGAGAGCGTTTTGACAAGAATAAAGATATAAAGGATTTACGCTACGCGAAGCATCTGCTGCAGGAAGGAGAGAAAGAGCTTTTCTCTAAGATACATTACCAACCAATAGCATTCGCCAATTCAGCCACAGGAGGAGCGTACGGCCGGGAGGTGCAATCTCCAGACTGGCTCTTGGATTATTGGCATCCCTTGGAAAAAGCTATGTATCCCAAATACTTTGCGCGTCGTGAACAAATGAAGGACGAATATGAGAAATGGTACTATGAAACCTATCCTGAAAAGAAGAAAATTGACAGTCACTGATCACCTATGATATATATGTCATATCAATGTGACACTTGTAGATAATGTTGTAATATATTGTATTGTTGTATGAAAGCCTTGTATAGAATAACATTCCTATCATAGAACATATCCCCATGAGAATCGTTATTTCAAAATTCATCGTGTATACGAACATACTCTGTTTTATACGCGTTTATTATGATTAGAATACATAGCAAGCAACCTAGCATATCTTTATCCATAATTTAATTCATTATACATTCAACAAATATAATACTAACGCAGTACAAAGTAAGATGCATGGCTCGAAACTTGCCTAAATCTCTTCTAACGCGCGGATAACATACAGTAAGAAATTATTGCGCTTGGACGTTTGTAATTTCGAATGTTACCTCCGTTCTGACAAAGGCCAATGTTCAAGCTGGACGAAGTAGCTAGTTTGCTAGCCAAGCGATGAACGTAATATTCATAAATAGGAATCAATCACGTTCAATCGCACGACGAGCAGGCTAGCTGCTTTGTCAATTTGAACACATCCAATAACGGATAAAACGTATACGATTTGTCTGTTTGTTTGCGAAAAAACAAGATATTATTCGTGAAATTAAGGATCCACGATATTTCTGTTTATCAAATTGACATTACTTTAGCAGCAAATTTCTTTCGTTGCTAAAGTACGCGAATTCACTCGTGTTATAACATAATTATGACTGTCTTAATAAATACATATATATAATTCAGATATTTACGATCGAAGATTACACAACTGTTACAGAAGCGATTCGATGAACTAAATTTAAAGTCGCCAATGGATTTATACTGTCTTACATTGCCCATGGATATTCATCTGGCGTCCGATTCAATTGACCTTGCGTTGATGTTGAGTTTTCTTTCTTATTAAAGAAAAATTTAAAATATCGAAAACAAAATCTTTTAGTGTTCAGAAGATTCAAAATGTCAACTTTTACATCCAATTTGCAAATAAATTGACATACATTCCGAAATATTACATAAATGCTGCAGAAATTTTTATTCTGCAATTTCATCATCTTCAAAACAGTATTACAGATTACTTATTCTAAGAGTTATGAATTGTTTAATAGGTGTATTTTGTGTGTGTGTATACATAATTTTTTAGAGTATTATATGTATAAATAAAATATATGAACAAATATTTTTACCTATGTTACAATTCTTCAACATTGATAGATTCGATTTCGGAAGTGACGTTCGAAAATGGAACGAAGTAAAAAAATGTAGAATCGCTGTACTCGTGTTCTTATGAAGGATTCGTGCGCGATAAGTCATTTATGACATGATGCCATTCACATGATATCTTGTACGAAATTTTAGAGTTTATTAGTAAATAAAAATCGGTAACTAGGTAAAACTAAATGTTCCATTAATGAATTTCCGAGTTCTTCAGCATATCTTCCACATACGCAACTCGCAAAATTCTCTTAATGATCACACTAGAATATCCTCAATGAGGCAAGATGATACATAAAAAGAAACTGATCACTCAAATCAAAACCGCGACATAATTACATCGTTCTTAGTTTTTCATCTATCTTCATCTTTTTCTGTAACTTCCTATTAAGACATAATGCCTCTTTTAGCTTCTATCCTCTATCTTCTATTTTTTCGTTTTTCTTCCTCAAATTTTTTTCTATCTCAATGATGTTATCTCGCTATTACATAGATCGGAAGTTATTCGTTACATGATTAGGACTAACTAGTAGGCGGAGGCGGCGGTGGTGGTTGCGCCAGTAACGTCGGCAGCGTATTCAAATCAATCCCAGGTGGCGCAGGAGTCTGTTGTTGAGGTGGAGGCGGAACAGGAGCAGCGGGTGGCCAGCCACCCATTTGTTGCGGTTGCCAGCCACCAGGAAATCCCGGAGGTGGTGCAGTGCCCGGCGGTGGTGGCCGCATCGGTCCCTGCTGACCTTGCTGCCATGGCGGTATGCCCATGCCGGGCGGAGGAATCTGTGTGGGCGGCATTTGACCTGGTGGCGGCGGTTGATTGTTGCCGGCCATCCACGGCATTAACGGCGGAATGTTAGGTTGCGTAGTGGAACCAGGCGGTGGTGGTGGTGGCTGCATCACGCCCGGTGGCGGCGGCATGCTCACTGGCGGTTGCCATTGCATGTTCATATTGTTCATTCCTTCGCCTCCTTGGCTCCATGGCGGTGGTGCCATGCCCGGCGGCGGCATCATCGGACCGCCCTGCATCATTTGCGGCGGGGGATGCGCCGGAGCTGCCATTAACGCACGAGGTGGCTGTTGTCTGAAAAAGACAAATGATCATATTCAATTTAGATGTGAAAAGATTGTTATAATAATGGAAAAAATTAAGAAAGAAAAAAAGATTGTACCTGTCAAAAAGTCCAGGATAATTTGGATTGGGATTCTGTCTGTTCTGTCCTGTTTTCGATCTGTCCGGTGGTGGGCCTTCTCCCAATTCCGCCATGAGCGACATGTATTCTTCATCTATTTTGGCTTTATCTCCAGTTTGACCCATTCCTCCCATTCCAGCGGCTGCTGGACCTCCCTGACCGGGTCTCTTTGACCTGCAATCTCGAGCAATATGTCCTGCACCACCACAACTTGAACATACTATGTTGTTCGTCACATTTGGTTTATCAGGACACTAAAATTCCATCGATAATTATATTAGTTACAAAAATAAGAAAGAAATTCTTTCAATAAAATATTACTCAATAATATATTATATATGATTTTCACAAACCAGCCAAGACTTGTGATCCGAAGCTCCACAATTGGTACAACGAGGTCCATCATTCTCGCGTAATGTTCCGTTCAATAAAGCTAACTCGCGTAATTGATTACGTCGCAAGTCGTTTTGACCTTCCGGTACTTCCACACCTTGTCGAATAATTTCATGAATCTGTGTACATGAATATACAATCAATTATATTATTTTATTTATCTCATTATCAGATATTCAAATATTCAATAATGCTCTTTCGGTATCATAAGTATTTTAATGCTTGTTTTTAATTATTAAAGAAACAAAATGTTGTAAAGAAAATCAATACGATAGTACTCGTTCTACAGCTTTCTTCACAGCATCTAAATTGTTTGCGGTAATGTACGCATGTAAAGGTTCATCTTCGCCTGGTAAAGGCTGTCCATCTTTTCTGCCAACTTTTCCTTCTTTTACAGAGCCCTTTCCACGAATTATAATCTTTGCACCAGTTTCCTTTTCCATTGCTAAAAGATTTTAAAACAATGAATATAAATTAAGATTTCTAATTGTACATATTACATAAGCTTATTAATAATCTTTTGCACTTTATAATACTTACATTTTAAAGTATTTCCACGTGGTCCAATAAGCAAGCCAACGAAATTTATATCAGGGTGTTCTTCCTGAGGAATCATTACTTTATCATGAACTCGTATTATTGGTGGTCTGGAAAAAGAAATATTAAATACGAGTGTTAAAAAATAAACGAATGCTCCGAATATAAAAATATTATTTGCATCAAAGTATATGACATTTTGTATAACTTACTTGTAATCTGGTGGTGGCTTAAACTCTGGATTGATTTTAAGGATCTTCTGAATTAAATTATGACGTTCTTCCTCTAATTTACGTCTTGTACGATATTCTCTCGTGTTCAACCGTTTACCATCGCTACTGTAAATAGGCTCTGGAGATGGGGATCTGAAAAATAAAAAGAGTAATACCATATCAAAATATAAATTTTCATCAAGATGGTACTAGCGTACAAGCAACCTGACCTTACTATGATTGTATGAACATAAGTGAGGAAGAATCGTTGATTTAGAGCAGAGAATTATAAGGATATAGGTCTTGATAAAAAAAAAACTATATATAACATTAATAAAACATTGTTATGCAAAATTTTTTTTGGAACTAATTTCATTTAGTTTTCTATAAACGTGATACTATCTGACAGGTTTAATTCTTTAATAAATTATAAATATATAAAACATATATAATCTAAATTTATATATATATATCTCAAAAAGATCATTTTGTGTTGAAAATTTTGTCTATTGGGAAAGCTATATAACTTACAAGAAAAATTTAAAATAATATTCAATAATACTAATGATTAAGAGATAATACTATAATCTTAAGATTTATCAAACTCTATAGATATTAAAGAAGTCATTGCGTGATTGTATCAGTTTGCTTATGTAATCAGTTGTGTACTTTTAGAAACTATAAAAAGACTATATTACAGAATTTCTTAACAGTGCCAAAGTATCGAAATAAAGAATAAAAAAATTATCCCTGCCGAATATAGCATAGCTATATATTTAATATTCTATAGTAGGTAACCACTGGAAGACTGCGCGTTTGTGCACGGCAGATATCGGTATGATGTCAGCTGCTAAGACAGACCCTGTGATTATTAAGAAATAATCTTTTGGATTAGTTATAATGCAATTGGAATGTATTACTATGTATTAATGAAAACACAATGACATAAAAATAATGGTTCCAGCTAAAATCGGAAAAGTTAAAAACCTATTAGAGAATAAATTAATTTATTAGAAAAAATATATGCATTTATTATTTAAGACCTGTACCTGAAAGTAACGTTAAATTCTTTGTTACAATATTACGGTACGAATGAGAATTTCAGAATGAGAATAAACCAATATTTTCCTGAAATCTGCTCATTAAGGTTGTAATTAGCAACAGATATTGGCAAGTCGATTAACGATCTTCCTATCAAAATTATTATAAAATGTGCCGTGCAAATCACGGCAGCCTGAATAAAGGAACAGAATATTACTCAAAGGTGACCCAAAAGATATATGAAAAGTGATACTTTCATTATATAACTAAAACATTAAGTACTGAAATAATGAATGTTCGATTGCTAATACCACATAATTTTTAGCTGATTACTAGAAAAAAAGTTATGATAAGTCACCTCAGAGTTATTCTATGTGTGCAAAAATGTATTTATACAAGACACAAACTAGAATACCCACTGTTCTCTTTAAACACTGCTACTAATACGGTTCATAATATGTCAAATCTATCAAGATATCTCTTGTGTTATATATTACACCTAATTCTTAATTTTGAAAATTTAAAAATATGTAACTTAATAACTGTAGCAGTGTTTAATAAAAATGATATTAAAAAAGATTGATTAGAGCAAACCAATACTATCAAAATTCATCTTCTGTGTTGCATGAAGGCTCTAATCAAGCCCACCGTTTTCAATTCGGTATTCCCACACTAATTGAACCTGAGCCATAGAGATTACTTTTAGGGCTCCTGTATTATGGGCTGCTGTATGTTCAGTAGATAGGTATTGTAGATATGTAATGTTCATTTTTGGTATGTAAGTTTCTTTCAAACCTTTCCTCGGGATTAAGTGGAATTCCTAGGTCTCCAGTGCGTAGCTTCCTGCTGATTTCCTCAATCTGCAGCTGAACTGTAAACCAACGGGTTAGAGGGGGCGGAAACCCCAACAGTTAGATATTGCCAATTTGCCGTATACATTCTATAAAATAAGCATGTCTCAGAAAAATAATAAGGTATTGCACATATATTTAAACTTTGATTATTTCCAAAGTCAAAAGCTTACAATGCTTTGTATGACTTATTCGATATTTAGTTATTTAAAAAAACTGATATACAAGTAAACTTCTGCTATATTATTACATATGTAAATGATATATAATAGTTTATTATGTAGCTCATTTAATAAGATTTCATAGTCTTGAAAATGCATCGACGGTCAGATTATAATTATTCAGCAAAATTGGCAATCCCTCTTGCCAAATTTGATGATTTTATACAGTTCTCAAGAAGTCCTGATGCTTACCTCCAAGAATTTTGAATTTTTATTGATATATAAATATATATTATTATACTTACATCATTCATAGCCTTATAAATTAGGTTTCAGAAACTTATGTACAGAAGCAAATTATTTGAAACAGCTTCCTAGCCATACGTACTAATACGTACTAATATACTAAAGAAGATACATTGTAAATGTTGTAAGAGAGAAAGTAACTTACAGAGATAAGCTTTTTCCTGCTCAGGAGTCAAATTTGTCGGTAGTACCGTAGGCATCCCTGGTATAAATGTTTTGTCATGTTCGCTACCACTCCATCTAGTCTTTTTCCTCTTCTTACGTTCTCCTTCTTTTGATTCTTTTTCCTGTTTACTATCGCCTATACACAAAAAATCCTGTCATTAAATAAAAACTTCATAAATGTGTTATTAAAACATAGGAATATTTGTTCACAGAAATAGTCTAATTATGATATATTGATATCATGTTCAGAAGTTTCCTTTTCCCTCTTCCTAGCATCGAAATGGAAAACGTTTCTTGCACATTTGCAAGGACAAATTAAGTTCTTCGTAGCCAACAAGAGAGCATTTTCTGTTTCCCGCAAGAAAAAGAGAAAGAAACGAAAGGAGACGCGGAGACGCTTACCCTCCGCTTCCCGTTTGCGGTTCTGCGTTACGGCACTCGCCGTGTTCACGTTCGCCTGTGTGCCATTCGCGATCGCGGCACTCACCGCAGCGGCGGCCGCCGCCGCGGCCGCAGCCGCCGCCGCGGCAGAGTTCGCGATCGTAACGTTCTGCTGCTGCTGCTGTTGCTGGGCGTTCTGCAGATAGCTCGGATTCAACAGCGACGTGAAATTTCGCGACTGATTCATAGCTGTCTAGCGTGGTGACGCCGTATCGGGCGCACTCGCGATCGTAATCGCAAACACCGCTGACCCTCGACGGCAGTCGACGCCCAACAACGATAGACGATACGCGACGGCGGAGTTTATACACCGAGAAAATGGCGAGACTCCGTCAACCTACGAGAGCACTGTTAGCACATCTCCATTCCGATTTCCGATATATCGCGTCCGGACGTTAGCCGCGTATCACCTTCCGAGCGCCGTCAGTAACGGACGCTAATTGGCGCGTTCGCGCGGGCGAGCCAATCGCGGCGCCAGATGCAAGTAAATGGCGCGGCCAAACGGACCAATCGCTTCGCGCCCAATATCCATAGAAAAATTCTCGCGTAGAGAGGAAACGTGTACCGCGTTATAATCGGTATCTTCAAAATGTCAACTTGCAAATATATATTAAAATTACAAAAGCGATTAACTTGCATTGGCCCACGTAGAACTTTGACTGATGCAATGATGCTATTCCAGAGATAGATATTTTTTCGAATTTCATCAGATTTGAATCTCAGATTAAGTGAAATTAGTCTTGATTAATTTATTAAATAATATCTGTATTACTTTGTTAGCAAATAGAATTATTATTTTTTTATTATTTAAACAATGACTAAATTAAAATCTTTATATTTATTATTTAATATCTTTATTATTTAATTTAATGAAAAAATAGACAAATTGTGTAATTAAAGAAATTAATTAAAGACATTTTGCTTTAGGCAATTCCGACCGATTGAACTAATGAGTCCTAGTGTATAAAGCGATGTCTACAATGAGATTTTAAGCCTTAAGCCGTAAGAAATTGACCAATTACAATCGAATATGAAGAGAATACTCGACTATGATTAGTCAATTTCTTGAGACTTAAGGCTTAAATTCTCATTGTAGACACCACTTAATAAGTGTAGTAAGCCTTAAGCCTTAAGAAATTGACCAATCACACTCGAACTTGAAGAAACTAATCGACTATGATTGATTAATATCTTACAGCTTAAGGCTTACTACACTTATTGTAGATCTGAATAATTATATCTTATCGATTAGCCCCGGTCTACAATAGGTGTAGTAAGCCTTAAGCCGTAAAAAATTGAGCAATCATAGTTCATTATTCTCTTCAAATTCGATCATGATTGGTTAATTTCTTAAGGCTTAAGGCTTACTACACCTATTGTAGACCGGGACTTAAGATAATCGGGGTTATTTGATCGAAGTCGCTCTTAAATTTAAAAGAACGATTTAAATAAAATATTTCGGAGTATTCCTTCCGGTATGTTTTTATGTAAAATACACGTCCTCCGTTCCTTCCACTTGATGCTCGCAACGCTCTGGAATTCAGAAGTTCAGCTAAAAAGAACAAACTTCTTACGTTGTTTATCAAGACTGCGTTCGGAGAGCGCGCTATCAGCGCTTTTGCGCCATTTTATCCTTATTTTATGTCTAATGAATGATAAAGATAGAAATAATACAATACGCTGATAGCGCTCCTCGAACATAGCCTAAATGTGTGTGTTAAACAAGTGGTCTGTTCTTTTCAATCAAACTTCTTGCATCGTTCTTTTTTCTTTTTCTCTTCATATTGCAGAGAAAAGGAGAAAGGATGAACGGTGCAAGAAGTTCGGCTGAAAAGCAGACTTAAGAACAAATGATCGCGAGCGTTGCGAGCATCAAGTGGAACGCACTCCCACTTGAAGCGAACTTCACGCTGTACCGATTTTAGCACATTTTAGCCATTCGATCAATCGCGGCCGAGAGTTTCAAAACAGCAACCTGCGCTCTCGAGAACATCCTCGATTACAATTGGCCGATTTACTTGCTTGATCGAATCACGTTTTTCTGAGTATCGTCGAGTGAGACGTGACAAATAACGACTTGGATGGCACGATCGTTGGGACCCCGTGATGTAACGCTATGTACCATGCTGAGGCATATTGACGCCGGCGGCACGGGAGGACGAGAGTAGCGGTAGCGGCGATCGCTACAAGTGTGCGTGTACGGGCGTTATGAACGCCGTCTCACGATCGTGGAGTGTCGTCTGAGGAAATCAGCGATTGTCGGCGACCGCTTCTTCTCGGTGATGCACCGCTACCATCTGTCTCGCACGCTGTGCCGATAATGCGATGACGAGTGCGACGAAGACGACGAAGATGATGCCACGCGATATTAGCCGACAGTGAAATCGACGACGCGGACGACAACAACGACGGCTACGATGCCGATGACGCGAGTGCAGAGCAACGATCGTGTGCAACGTGGAACTGCTGTCGCAGCTTGAACTGTACAACATACGCTATTTACATCGCCTTAGCGTTCGGATCTCTCTGTTTTCTTCCTCCTCTCCGCGCGATCGGGACGTCGCTATCGAGACGCCGGACGCAGCGGAATGGCAGCTCACAAAACGGGCGGGCAGAGTGCCCGTAAGAAAGTACAGGTATAATTCACTAGATTTGATAGACTTATGAGGAATTTACTCATTTCCTCTGCTGATGCTTTACGAAACTGTGCCTTATAGTCATTTAAAAATGTATTACAGATTATAAATAATTGTTTCCTGTGCTAAGAATCATGCTTATAAGTGCTAAAGTGAAAGTTTTGATTCTTTGGCACTGTCAAATAATATTTAATTGCATTGAGTTTCAAATCGAATTATCATATCAATATTATGATATAACATTTGAGGCGATTTACAATATTTGATCGCATTCGTTAAACAATTAATAATAACTTCCATTAATTTCTTACAAGTCATCGATGTAACGACAGAAGCTATATTAATTTTGAATCATTTTCATATAAAGGTTTCTATGGTTATAAGAGATGAGGTAGAGAAGCAACACAGGGCTGGTGTTAATTCCTTGCAGTACGATCCAGCTCTGCACAGGCTATATTCTGCTGGCAGAGACAGCATCATAAGAATATGGAATTGTAGGAACATGAAAGAACCATATATCCAATCTATGGAACATCATACGGATTGGGTTAATGATATAGTGCTATGTTGTAGCGGCAAAAATCGTAAGTGTAGACTTACACGATATTCTTATTTGACTTAATAAATTTTTATGATATTTTACTAAGGGAATGTATCTTCTATATTAAATGTATGTAACATAATATCCTTCTTTAGTTTCAAATTTCTACCGTATCGACCCTGATATGTTAATTGTTGTTAATGTCTCTGTACAGTTATATCTGCAAGTTCTGATACTACTGTCAAGGTATGGAATGCACATAAAGGTTTTTGTATGTCCACTCTGCGCACGCACAAGGATTATGTCAAAGCATTAGCATATGCCAAAGATAGAGAGCAAGTTGCTAGCGCGGGTCTGGACAAGTCGATATTTCTGTGGGATGTTAATACATTGACTGCTCTTACCGCGAGTAATAATACAGTTACAAGTACGTAATTCGTAGGTTATATACTTTTATTTCTTTTATATGTAATTAACATGTTTGAAATATTTTGTCGTAGCATCATCCCTGAGCGGAAACAGAGATTCTATATACAGCCTTGCCATGAATCAAATTGGCACAGTTATTGTGAGCGGTAGTACAGAGAAAGTTCTTCGAGTGTGGGATCCACGGTTTTGTACCAAACTCATGAAACTTCGTGGTCATACGGATAATATTAAAGCATTAGTTTTAAATAGGGACGGGACGCAGTGCTTATCAGCGAGTTCTGATGGCACTATTAAATTATGGTCGCTTGGCCAACAGAGATGTGTACAAACATTTAGAGTTCATAAAGAAGGAGTATGGGCGTTATTGGTAATTACATATACAAGTTTTTTATTATTTTAATAACTACTACAGATTATTGCATTAAAATCTGATGTTTTAGGCAACGGATAATTTTAGTCATGTAATATCTGGAGGCAGGGATAAGAGGGTAGTGATGACAGAATTAAGCTACGCAGAGAGATATACAGTCATTTGCGAGGAAAAAGAACCTATACTTAAGATGGCTATGACGCCAGATCAATCTAGTATTTGGGTTGCTACCAGTGAATCAACCATTAATAATTGGGTGAATAAAGTTTCATACATGTATCAAATTTCCATGAAAAAAAAAAAAACAAATTATAAAGAATGTTTTCTGTTGTTTTAGCCAATAAGCCAAAAAGATTGGCAAGAGTTAGGAATTGGAGATTATTGCGATTCTGCGAGTAATGTATCAAGTAATATTTTAAGAAACACTGAACCTGCACAGAAAATATTGGGTGGTCCTGCCATAAGACATTATCACATATTAAATGACAAAAGACACGTTTTGACAAAAGATACAGAAGAGAATGTTGCACTATATGATGTATTAAAGGCGTGTAAAATAGAAGATTTAGGCAGAGTCGATTTCGAGCAGGAATGTAAAAAGAGAAACAAAACGGTGTATGTTCCAAACTGGTTTAATGTCGATCTTAAAACAGGGGTATGCTTTTTTTTGACAAATCGATGCTTTCGAAGACTAAATCAATTCTAAATTTTATCGGTCGTTGCAGATGTTAACTATACATTTAGGACAAGACGAAAATGATTGCTTCTCTGCATGGGTTTCCGCCAAAGAGACTGGTTTAGCAGAAAACGATGCTGTAGATCAGAAAGGTGATTAGCTGTTTTATTGGTATTAACTGATTTCATATTCGTGGCATTGATTCGGAAATTTAATATCTCTTTTATTTTTAGTGAATTATGGGAACCTTCTACTGCAAGCATTACTCGAACACTGGTGGAGACCGTTGCACGCTGATGACGAGAATGAGGGTAATGGTAATGATGGAAACGGTCCTTTACAACATACAAGAGGAGGAAATCCATACTTCTCGGTTCCTAGTCATACACCCGTAATCTTTAGGTATATAAAGAGTTTTATCGAAATCCCAACATTTTATTGATTAGATTAATAGATTATATACATATTATTTTGCTTTTCAGCGAAGTTGGAGGTAGAACTATCTACCGATTATTGGTCCGAGATGCTGCAGGAGAAACCGAGGGTGTCTTATTGAACGAGACTGTACCGTCATGGGTGGTGAATATTGTCGTGGACAAAAATCTTCCGCAGTTCATTAAAATACCTTTCTATCTTCTTCCACATGCTTCCTCAGGTGTAAAAAGTTTGAAAAAGTATGTGCTGCATCTTTAGATCTCCGAATCACGCGATAGCAACGATTAAATAATCTTGTGTTATTATCTTCAAGGGATCGTTTGATAGCAAATGATTTTATACAAGTGCGAAAAGTAGCTGAACATGTTTACGATAAAGTGCTTGGTGCGGGAAGCGATTCAGGTTCGGTAGCTGGTGGTGGAAATACAGTTTCCAGTGGATCTCCAGCAGGTGATAGGACAAACACAGATTCTAATGCTGATAATTCTTCGCTGGCCGAGGAAAAAGTCGAACTCCTGTGCAACGATCAAGTCTTGGATCCTTCAATGGACTTGAGAACTGTATATATCAACTTGAACGTAACCTATAATTGTTGAAAGAATGTTTTATGTGTTTCTCTATTTTCCAGGTTAGACATTTTATTTGGAAAAGTTCGGCGGATTTAACACTTCATTATCGTCCTGTTAAATAGTTAGGATTAACTACATTACATCATGAACCCTTACAGTGTGCCTGGTTTTATACCATGGTAAAGTATGCTGCACAGACTCTGATTCTTTTTTCATTAATTCATTTAAAGAAATTTAATTTGATCTATTTCAGAATAGTGGAAAATACATGGGCTACTTGCAAAATATGGTACCTTGTGCCACCTTCTTAGGAAATAATCACTTGGATTTAACAGATGTTTCATATGACATTGAAGCGAAAGAAAGCGAGGCGTATTTGGAATATTAGGACATAACATAAAATTCTAAGGCAATAATGTGTGGAAGTATTAATATAAATTGCTCACTTTTATACACGTGCATCCTGCGGCCAAATTCACATAACAGAACATTGCTCTCGAGTAATCTACTTGAGAAGATCATGCTTTTTATCATGTACCTGGATATAGAATTTAAAGTGCTTGTTAGCCATATATCGTCTTCCCACTTCAAAAGTATCCATAAGAGCATATGGCACGATTGCAACAAAGAAAAGGGGGATAAACCACATGGCCGAGAAAATTATTGATTCCGCTAGGTCTAATGGATCCAGGTGATCCTCACCAATGCTTCTTAAATTTTTTTATTTATTCTATTTTAGCTGTATGTATGTATTTCGTAATCAGTACATGGAATCATCTTCTTTTAGTATTGTAATAAAAGTATTGAATATTTATTATTGGTATAAGAAATTATACAATGTGTTTTGTTGTATGCATGCATGCAAAATGTATACTCCACACCTGCCTTGTTATTAGCGAGAAGAGAAAAATATATATATATGTATATACATATATGTGTGTGTGTGTGTGTGTGTGTGTGTATATATGTACACATATATGAAAGCTATGTCAATTTACTATTAATCAAATATCTGAATAGCCAAATTAGAAATTCAATATTTCCTATTGTTCATGTAGGAAATAAGAGAATGTATTTGTGCATAATAAGGTCAAATTCTGTTCTAATTAAAGTTAATAAAGTATGAATATGGGATGTATATGTATATTTAACCAAAAATTAAATTTTGTAAGGTCCTGAATAAATACCATTAATAACATAATTGTAGAAGAATATACAGTATTCAACAGAATTTGATCTTTGAAAAGAATTATAACGATAAAGCATAAAAATTATTGTTGTTTTTAAGTTAATATTCGATTTTTTGTAGATTATAAATTGTATATATACGACTGTGAATAATGTCCATTAACAATATAGTATGCCGTATGAATAAAAGTTTAATAGATCTTATCATGTAAACAACTCAGAGCCAATAGTATTACTGCAAAGAATTAAATTGTCAGGAAAGAAATTATATTAATTTTTAATACGGTCTGTGTGACAATATTGTTTGTTATTAAAGTTGTGTGTACATCAGAGCAATCTTTTTATAAATGTAAATAATATTTTGTCATTTTAATTAGATGATGTACGTTACAATTTTATCTATTATTAAGCTTGAATTTACTTTGGTTTGGTAATGCTAATTGCTTTAAATATGTTAAGAATTATTTACTGTCGCTTGTTTTCGTTTTCTATCCAAATGTATTATTAAGACACTATAAGAGAGAGAGAGAGAGAAACATTCCTTGACTGAGTGAAAATATTTGGATGCATGGTCGGCAAGAATTGTATTATCCTAATTAAGAATGCCTTATTTGTTATCTTTACACGAGATATTTCAAAAGAAATTGTGCAGTGAACTTATATTTTTTAAAATCATTATTTAAATTTTTTTCGAATCAAATATAAATTATATCATAATGCTAAAATATATAATTATCTTTTTAATATCTCAGTACACACATGTGAGATATCACAAGAAATGAAAATTGTAAATTCCCTTCGATTTTAAATTATTTAATTATTACAGCAATGACTGATAAGATTTTATTTACATAACAATTATCTATAATTAATTATAATTGCTCAGTTCATTGCATAGTTCTCTGAAAACGTATATATTAATGTTTTCTACAGATTTTTTTACAGATTTCTCGCATGAATCAAGATTAATCTTTTTTTTTTTAACGTATTCACTTTAGACACATTTGTTATCATAATGCGAGTAATCAAGATGTGCCTGATCATAGATCATAAGTTAAAGGGCATTTCATACAATTATGGCTTACATGCTATTTAAAACAGCCCATAGTTACAAAATGCATAATTACATTAACATTTCTCTTTTATCATTATCAATGATAAATCTCTCATAGAGGTTATTATCATGAATTTTTATTATATTGTTTATTATTTATTTTGTAGCAAGCAACATATAATTTCATTTCGTTTTCAAATTGTTTCATTCAAGACACATTTTTTGCATGAAAAAACGAAGTATTAATATGAGAACGTTAATAGTATAAAAAATCAAAATATCGATTTCATCTTTCTTCAACCTACGTAAAGAGTAACGAGATTTAAAAAGCAGCAAATCCAGGTGCCAAATTTTATACCGAAACCGATACTCGCAAAATACTGTACATTTTTAACACAGCATTTCCTTTCTGTAACCTGTTTCATTGTTAAGTACAGGCTCTACAGAGTGGTACTACTTATGACATAAGGCTATGTAGCGAAAGATTAAATTTATAATTTTTAGAACGATTAAGATTATAGACTAATATCGTCTCTGCAAAAGATCGATGTCAAATTGTTTTGTAAAATACCTTTTACTGTCCCAACGTGTAAATTATTGAACTTTCCAATGTCAAACTGAACGAATCAAATTTTCTACATTTTTGTAGTGTATAATGAGACAATATTTCTATCCTCGTATACTTTCATATTCATCTGATTCTGATCTTTGTAATACATTGATATTGATACTGTCTCTATTGGAACTTACATATAATAGGCAAAACGACATAAAACTCCATATCAAAAAAGAATTGACATTAATTTCTATTTGTATTTATTGTGTCTATTTTACAACATGGCATCACCCCAGACTATGTACATTATAAAATAATCAGTATTTATAAAATATAATTTAATATAGAAAAGAGATTGCATCGCACAGCGATATTTGAATAAAGAATTCTATTGCTATTTAGTAATTGTATTGAGTAATTTCGTCAAACCACAAATCTTTAAATAACTTCACCGAGAATACTCTCGACAGCTTCCACAAAAGAAGCACATACTTTTGCTGGTCCTGGAGTAATTGTGTTTTCATCGCCTGCTCTATATTTACCGGTTTGTACCAGAATACCTCTGATCCCTGCTGCCTGTGCACCAGCTATATCATCTTTTACATCCTAATCATAAAAAGATTCATATTTGTAAAAAATTACAATGATACAATGAAAAAAGAAATACAATATTTAAAATATTACATCTCCAATCATTACAGCTCGTGTTGGATCTATTTCCTCTAAAGCTGCCTTAAAAAACCCTATGGTTGGTTTACCAACAACTTCTGCTTTCACATTGCTAGAATACTCCAATCCTTTGATGAATGCTCCAGGACCCAGAGCTAGACCATCGGGACGCTTGTAATATCGTCCTTCGTGAATGGCTATGAGGGAAGCACCATTCAAAAGCAATCTAAAATATTACATGTCATTTAAACGATAAAGTTGAAAAGAAAGAAGATGTAAAACTACCTGAATGCTTTGTTTAGTTCGTCATAGTTGAATAAGTTTGGTGCTAAACCAACCACCACTGCGTCAGGCGTATCATTTGTTGCTAAATCTTGGAAATCCTCCAACGCAGCTGGATCAATTAACAACATCGGCTTCAATCGTCGGGAGATGATTAATTTCCTCGCCGCCGCTAGAGAACTGAAAATCTCTTCTTTCCGCAAATCGAATCCAAGTTTTATCAGACGTTCGTACAAGTAATTACTTGATTCCTTGGTGGTGTTAGTGATGAATTTAATCGACAAGTTTGCATTTCGTAGTCTGCAACATAAAAATATAGTCATTCTAAAGAAATACACTTGATACTAAAAATAAATCACAAGATTTTACTGTCTGATTAATCCCAGTAATTTACAAAAAGATTTCACTGATTGATCTTCAAGATATTTGTCAAATTTAAAAGTAATAAAAATTACGCTGTGACTGATGTATATACATACAGTTTGTAATAAAACATACATAAATTTAAAAAAACAAAAAAGAAAACCTAATCTAACCTGTTCAATGCTTGTACAGCGCCAGGAATAGCCGTGTTATCGATATGCAACGTTCCGCTAAGATCTATCAGCACTGTTGTGATTTGCTTCGCCATTGTTATTTCTTATTACATTATAATTTAATGAAATATATATATATATAATTTCGTAGTATGCTATGAGCTGTTATCAAATGCTGACAGATAAATCAAAATCAATCTGTTCTTTATAACTGCACTACTTTATAACTTCTGTACTTAAAGCGAGATAAGTCTACAATTAGACATTAGCGAAAGAAAGAGAAGAGACAAATATGAAGAGTTCAAATCATAGTCTTTGCAGCTAATCTTTGGCGAACTCGCTTTATTTATTTGTTCGAACACATTTTCTTATTTCGTCATCGTCGTCATATGACATATATTTATTGTCTCACGATCATTTTAATTATTGTAACTTAAATATCAATTTTTTTTTCTCGTACGGCTAGAACCTAAATCAGAGTTTAGTTCACATTTCGAGCCGATTTCAGAGTCGACGATTATAAATATGCCACACAAAATAGGAGTTTTAAATAAAATATATAATTAGATAATTATAAAATGACTAGAAATTATACGTATTTTATATTAATAATAATATATATAGTATGCATGTATGTAGGGTATGTATGTATGTAGGGTATATATGTACATAGGGGGTATGTATGTACATAGAGTATTTGTGCGTTCCGAAACCCATCGAAAAAAAAGTGTTGTAACCGATGTGTTCACGACTGTACATGCATGCGTACGTATATACATGCCCTACATACATACATCCCTACATACATGCATACTATATATATTATTATTAATAAAATACGTATAATTTTTAGTCATTTTATAATTATCTAATTATATATTTTATTTAAAACTCCTATTTTGTGCGCCATATTTATAATAAATAGTATAATTAATTTACTTTTGCAATATGTAGAAAGGTTACTATTAATTAAAATTTAAGTAAAATATATAATTAGATAATTAAAAATCGAAGAAAATATACGTATTTTATTAATAATAATATATATAGTATTGTTACTATTAATAATATTAGTAACAAAAGAAATTATTAGTGTATTAATTATTAGTGTAAAATTAAATGCAAAGCATAAATAAAAAAAAGGAAAGTTCTAATTAGCTACTCAAAGCTCAGGGGGATTACAATGTCATCTTCGAATCCGAACGCTCCTGAGGTGAAGCGTCACTTAGCGTTGTTTACAAACATCCGATGGCTCGTTGCTAGGATACGAGCGGCAAGAGGAGATCTGTGGGCGTCGACTCTGAAATCGGCTCGAAATGTGCAACTAATGTCCCAGCTCTGACCTAAATAATTCGAGCTAGACACATGTAAAACCACGTGGTGCAGAACCGGTGGAATGTAAACATTAGTCGTGTTTAAGCCAAGCGATTTAATGTGATTGGTTGGATCTATAAGTAAAAACCAATCATATTCAATCGCTCGGCAAGTAGCTACTTTGCTCTGATTATGCTATTGGCTGCATTAAACGGAAAAAGCATCTTAGTAAGCGCTTATTAGATTATACTTTAGATCCAAATTGAGATAGGACTATTCCTTTAGATTTAAAAAATTGTAATCCAATCAGCACAAAGCGCTTCCTAAATTGCTTTCTTCGCTGAACGCAGCCATTACAAACATGGCTCTGTCCGGGAAACACGACGGTGTGAAGCAGGTACCGTGGCTGTCTCTGTAAGTATCAATTGATGAATTTCAACGGAAGAAATGAACAATGGATAATCAATTTATTGATCCCAAGGGCAGAATGGCACGACGCGTACAGGCAGATTTACTCTAACGACACGGTCGAGCAAGCAAAGGCTTATGAGACGCTCTTAGCATGGAAAGCCAGGTGATATAATGTGCACATTATATACTCAATTAGATATCCGATTTTAAAAATTATTGTTGTTCTCAGGATGCCGAAATTACCGGCAGGTGTGGATTGCACTCTTTCAATTTTGCAAGTGTGCCTCCGCGATCGTGAATGGACTTCTAAAATTGATAGTGGCAAGCTACCAATGTACTGCGAGAACGATCTCAGCTTGATGTACTCGACCACGATAATGAGATTCTTGAATTACTTCTCTAACATAGGACATACAAAGCAGACATCTATGTTTAAGATCGCCAGCCAACTGAAAATCCCAGAGTGGATAGTCAAGTTGAGACATGATACTGCCCATGGATATGAA
Organism: Cephalotes varians; assembly: GCA_037157785.1. Lineage (NCBI taxonomy): Eukaryota > Metazoa > Arthropoda > Insecta > Hymenoptera > Formicidae > Cephalotes > Cephalotes varians. Next base: position 1,673,153 of record JANQDE010000039.1, on the reverse strand, counting down.
TTGCCATCCATTGGAGTGTTAAGGATAGCAATTAATATATTGCTGCATTGGTTACATGTATGTGTATTTCTGTCATAACTATTATGTGTATTAAGTAATAAATTTTTTGAAATATTATAAAGGACGAGTATTGGGCACCTGAGGCAAGTGCAATAGAAAAATCTATGAAAGAAACTGATGCACTAGAGGAGGAAGAAGAATCTGAGGAAGTGCAGGATTTTACAGATGTGATTGAACTTTGGACAGCTGTTAGTTTATATGTCAACGTGGGTTATAAATTAGTGTCGGATTTACCAGAGATGCAATTACGGTATATATTTTTTGTAAATTAAATGATTTATTCCGTCAATATTTTTTCTTTAATTAATAAGTTAATATGAAATTATAAGATATATGATTAAATTAATTTATACAATATTGCTTCTCACAGGGAAATCTTGCAAGATTTGCGCGCGCACATGCTGTCTCAGTACAGAAGTAAAATCTCAAACAATGACGAGAACGAATATATATCCGTTTACAAAAGAACTATAAAGATTGATAAAGAATACAATTTGCAAGCTGCACAAGCTCTACTTTTATCTACGATATCTATGGGTTTGAACGAATATACGAGTACAATGCATGAAAAGAGTGATGCAATTTGTAACGCGTTATGCAAAAACAAAGCCTTTCTACCAAATTTAGATATCATGAGAATTTTTCGACAGAAAGAAAAAAGAAATATTAATCTGAAAAGACGGATTTTACCACCCAGGATGCTTCAATTTTGGAAAGATATTATTTTCTTATTGCATGAAAAAGATATGTTAAAGACGCTACTGCTTAAACTGTTCAATATTGTAGACCAGGAACGTGAAGATAAAGAAAGAAGAAATCTTGCTGCCTTATGGATAAGTTCTATCTTTTATAGTTTTCTTCAACTGGACATTGTCCAAAGTATTTCTCATACTATGGAATATGAATTACAGAAGACAGATAGAAAACTAGACACGAAAACTTTAAGTCAACATCTCAAAGAACGAATACATTCTAAACATCCATACTTTCGGAATGTTCTATGGTTAGATATATCAAGTACTATACCGCACTTTCTTCTTGATATCAATTTTTTATCAAGAATTTTACTGAATGTGAATGAATTTTCTGCAAGATTGGTAGAACCAATTTTGAAGTTGCTTACACCAAGGATAGATGCGCAAACAAAAAGACATTTGTTAAATTTACTTCAAATTTACACATTTCAAAAATATGACAATGAGAACAGCAACAATGATGTTGATAAAATATTTAATGTTAAAGATCTTGATCCAAGTATAATAGAAAATGAAATACAAATACATAAAATAAAATGTGCAATTAGAAAGAAAACTCACTTGTTGGCAGACCAAATAATTCGTAATTCACATTGGAAACTAGCACATGGTATGCATTTACAAATCAGTTTTTCTAAAATATATATAATAATTTGAAGAGCCAATAATATATCTTTTATCTGTGACTTCTCTAGATAATTATCAGTGGGTCAGATGTCCTATTGGATTACTGCCATGGCAGGTAGACTCGTTAAAAAGTTTGGAACCGCTTCAACTGAATCCATCAAGACATCCTGTTTCAGTTCTAGATTCTCAAATAGTTGCCGGTATTATAAATCGTAAAAACTTGAAAATGCAAAGTGGTATTAAGTGGGATGATGTATTGCGAAAAAAAAGGAAAATAGAAAAGAAACATAACAAGGGTGTCGTAGATGTTATAATGAATAGAGCTTTAGAGATTGCTAAAAATAACAATTCAGTAATAAATCTTTAAAGAATGTTAATATCTATCATATCGTTTGTGCTCCAAGAGAAATAAGTCATATTTATAATAAAATATACAATAAAGTTGTCCGTTTGGAATGTACGTATATTATATCATTATCATCAAGTATTCAAATATAAAGTTCGTATTAAATAATATAAAAAATAATCTGATGTGTACATGTCACAGGGAAAAAGTATGAAAGTATCTCGCTATGCATTTGAACGTATCTGCAGATAAATTGTAGACATTAACATAATTATATTCATTTAAATAATATTTCTCTGACATAATTAGTACACAATAACAATCAAATATATTAAGTTACACAAATCTCTGTATAAAAATATTAAGTTTTTTTAGTATCACAACATATCCAAGCACCATCGCTTCGATTAGGTTGAAGAAAGAAAAAAATGGAAACGTCAATGTCAGATCACTATGCTAAGATATTCATTTTTGCTATTTCTTGTAATCGCACAGAATTTAAGTTTATACAATTTATATAAACGCATGTAATATACATGTCTTTGGTTTTGGAAAATTACGCTTCCAAGGGAAATAAAAAGACTAAGGTACATATTGTCTTTTGATACTTGACATTTCAGAAAGAAAAGTTAAGTTGATCTGTAGTTTTCGTTTTTCTGAGCACTTCTTGCAAATTTTTGCTGGTTTCTAAACCAAATACATTCAAGGGTATCCGAGACATCACTGCTATTCTGGAATCAATACATATGAAGTGAGAATAACAGATCAAAATGGATCTCGGATGAAATATAATAATTTTTTTATTGTGCGCCTCGCACGATGCTTACCTTCCACCGGACATATTGTAAAGGAATCTCCAATAGGATGATCTCAAATTTTGTGGTTCCAATATAGCTGTGTGGAAGAGAAGTGCTGTGCTAAAGCAGTACAACAAGATCATGAACCACTTTATTTCAGGTACTATCTCATTTTCAACTGCAGTGTTCCACAGTAACTAAAACAGAGTCACGATTACATCATTACCTACTATATATCATGAATATATTAATAGTATCACTAGAAATATATAATAATACCTGTAGTGTCTTCCACATAAAATATAAGGCTATAGTAGTATTAGGATATGCCATAAACGTTACACTTGCGATAAGTCCAGCAGGAATAGCGTAGATGTGTGAATCTTTGTGAAAGGTTCTTCTCAACATGCATGACACTAGCTACAAAAAGAAAAAATAAGTGAAAACAATTACTTTTGCGAAAGATATTACTAATTAATATTATTTAATATTAATTCTATATTTTGCATTAAGTATGCAGAACAAGATGACATACTCTATAAAGACCAGCAAATCCTCCAAGAAATACAGCCAGATTTACATTTTCTCTTTGAAAGATAATAGTTTTTAATAATTTCGGCTTTTGTAATAATCTTTTAAATTGGAAGATTAGCTTAAGCGCTATTTGTCCACAAACACCATAACTGAAGATCTTTACACTATCCTTTAAATAGACAAGAAAGTTAGTTATGTCGAAAAATAAAATATATTTTTCTAGAATATTTATATCATTACTCTCTCACCGCTAAAATATAATGTGCGCAGCTATAAGGATGTGGACACGAAGCATCCTTACTTTGTGCCTTTAATCTATTAATGATATATTTGTATGCTTCAAAAGATTTCCATAGAATACTAAATTTGTATCTTGCAGAGCTCTTATGTACACTTCTGTCACTCTTTACACTATCAGTCATGTTTCTCGGAGATGTTCCGGGATGTAAGTTTTTTTTAACAAGATATTCAGTCTCTTCATATCGCCCAACAATCATCCTGTTTTTTTTTTTAAATCACACATTATATACGATTCAAAGATATATGCATCGAGCACACAAATTCAGATACCTAAATATTTTATATATTTGATCTTGCTTATTCGTCTTTGAACGAAAGAAATACAGTAACACAGCTACGCTTATAGCAAAAATATAGACTTCTCCTCTTGGAATAGGCGAAAAATATCCTCGCCACACACCCATTCTGAACAATGTTTCTGTTGCCTGAAAGAAAACGATAATGATATAATGTATATTATTTAATTTGATTATTACAATACTACTTACAACGTTCGACACGTAGAGACATAATAACGTACGCCTAGAGGCTCTTTCTATCACAATGGCAGATAGGCTAGATAAAAAGGACGGAAGAAAAGATACAGTCGGCATATAAAAACGTCCAAGTATCCGTCTGAAATACAATTATCACAATTATTAATTGTATCTTTCAGTGCTCACATATTTAAATTGATTAATGTTGTTTTTGTTGACAAATACACTGCATATTTTTTTTGAAGAAGGAATGACAAAGTGAATTTTTAAGAAAATTAAGTTTCCCTAGAAATTCTGATTTCATTAAATAGTTATCATTCCATACCTTAACAAACAAATAAACAACGAATAAGAAAAACCACTCCACGAAAGAAACGCTGTGGATTGGAGAATACCCAATACAGTTTTTTTTACATCTTCTTTCGATGGTATTTTTCTTCTCATTAAAAACGCAATCTGGAAAGATGAGAAAAAATCAGTCTTGGAATAATAAAAATTTTATGAAAATTTTAAACTAAAATTATATTTATATTATAAATTACTTATATTATTATAATTATAAACCCTATATCATAATGAAAAAATAAAGATTCATGTGAAATTACTTCTATTATTGATTCTTACGATTAATTATGAATCATAAATGTTCGCACAAATCTAGTACATCTTTATATATCCTTATTTCATTTCTTCGTTTTCTTGTCTACTTCAACCAACTTTAATATATGAGACAGTACACAACTGTCGGCGTTAATACGCCATTTATTTGCACTGTAATCTACATATGTTAGCGAGATATATTGAGAACAGGTAATTGCATAGCATGAAATAAAATACATAGAATGAACTACAAAATTACAAAAATGATAAAATGATCGGATGCAACACAAATATTTGCTGGTCAATAAACGCGCGCACACGATAATAGAACAAAAGTGAATATGTTTAAAATCTACATGAATATTCCAAAGCCTCTTTAGCAAATCAAGCGTGCAAAGTTATGTTAAATAAAAAAATGAAAAATATCAAATATGCAAAAACACGCGATGCATCAATCACACAAGTCTAAAAAAACAAATTCTTTTTTATCAAGATTACATCAATATAATTTATATTTTTTTCGAGGTCATTAATCTCATTTCGAGAGTATTATTATTTTTTAAATGTTCGATCGCTTTAAAATATATTAAGCCTTCATTCATGAGTTTTTTTTACAGGTTTGATTTATTTCATTATTTTTCGACTTTTTCTTCGAATCATTACAAAAAGTGAAAAATGAAATGAGTAAAAAAAAAAAGATAAAAGACAAATGCGGAGTTGTCGCACGTTTTCAAAGCTTTTATAGACTTGTATAGATTCTCGATTCCGTGAAATGAAAAATCACATTTATGATTTAGATAAGGAACTTGATGCCCTCATTGATGCAAAGATAAAACGACCTACTGACTCCATAATCGTATTTAAAGCGATTTCGCCCTCCGATTAATCTATTTAATCATTGCCCTAATCGGCAATTAATTTGAGCAGCAAAATCGTTTAAAGCAAAAATTCCAATTATAATTCAGCATATCTAATCTACTTACATATTACAATTTCATTCATATTAATGAACTATTGCGGTTATTTTCCGACAAGTTAATAAGTTTTGTTTCAGGGTCATCCTTAGCGTTGAAATTTCGTTTTTTTTTTTTCATTTTTCCTTATGTTTCGCGTTTAGATTCGTTAAAGCGTCGAACAATCGCGCATCCGCAGATTTTGGGATGGATGCACCAACGAGTACGCGTAAGACACGGTTGCGGTACATTCGCACCCAGCCACGGGCGCATCGCGGTGCACCCGCACCCGGCGTGCACCGAACAAATTCGTCGGCCCGCGGGTGACGGGTCACGTCGCGCGCTGAGTGCGGGCGCACTGACGGACAAATGTCAATGCATTTGTCTCGAAAGGGTAGATACGCGTTTCGAAAGAATCGACGACGGAGGAACGTATATTCATGAGGAACGTATTCTCCGGTTCGTACACTCGCCTCGAACGACCCTAGTGAACCTGGATAGGTCTGACGACAGAGAGAAACAAAAAAACATAGAAAAAAATGAGTGCGTTGACGCAGTGCGTCGCACGTACGATGTAAACGGTTGTGTATATCCTGAAGGATTCTTGCAGGGAGTGCAGACCGAGACCGGCGGTCGCGCTGATGCAGGAGTCCGTCCATGGGTGAGCGTAATCCATGCAAGGTGCGTCAAACGAGAATTTGCTGAGTCGCGCGGGCATCTTCACCGAGATTGACAGCGACCACGGGCGACGACGATGACGGCGACGTTAGTGTAACACGCCGTGTGATGTCACGATTATCGACGGCACCGCAATCAGATGCGGCGCATTTGAGACAGAAAGAGAGAGAGAGGGAGAGGCCTTTTTCCCTCTCGCGTCGACTCGGAAAATCGAACGAGAGTCAATGAAACGGCATCATATCGTATTGACACATGAACCGGTCGTCCGGATTTAATCCAGGCTCAAAGACTATCGTGATTGAGAGGAATAAGGAGAGGAGAGAAAGAAAGCGCTTTCCACAACAAGAGTCTCGTCAATCAGTTTTATGATGGATAATACGCCACGCCACTAGGTCACGCGAGATCGATCGATCGCGGACGACCACTCACGTCCGTGTCGACTCGCCGAGCGATCGTCGACGACTGACGGTAATAATGCGAGCGTACGAGCAGATACGCTCCTCGGTCATCGAGCCACTCGAGCCACGCTCGTTGGCGTTCGCCAACGCTCGCCACGCTGTGTATCGTGTACATCCACCTCTTTCCAACTATGTTTTTTCTTCTCTTTTTGCTCCTTTCCATTCCGACCAATTTTTCCTTTTCTCTGGATTCTTGAGTTTATCCAAATGTCAAAATGCAATGCAACAGCTGACTAAGTGCGTTGCGGCTAAAAATCTTCAAATCTGAAGTTAGGTACTCAAGTCGAATCGCGGAACGATTTAATAATCACTCGATTTAACAGTTTAATAATTTAAGGATTTGGCTACTTATACAGAAAATTGTAATAGATTCTATGTTAATTTAGTTATGATTTATTTATCAATTACTAATTTACGTCATAATTTGATTTAATGTATTATCAAGTGGATTACGAAGAATCGCGTTACGTAAAATGCTTACCTGATATCCGAACAAAGTACACGAATATTTTATACATATATATATATATATACAATATATATATATTTTTTCTAATCTGCTTAAATCAATTTATGATATAGTGAAGCATAACTAATTGCAATTAATGATCTAAATTAATGATAAAATCAGTTATAATTTTTTATGTGTAATCTATCAAATTCTTAAATTAGCAAATTAAATGGAGTTATTGTTAAATTCGATCCGATTTAAGTGCCAGGACAAGATTTTTCGTCGCAGTAATTTGCCACAGAGACATATTACAAGACTACGCGTTGTAGAGCCGAAATTATCCGCGAATAGAAAGGCGAGCGCGATTAATCACGCCATGTTGTTACTATTACTTTTTATCGAATGAATCGTACTTCAGTTCAGTTAGGAGAATTGCTAGTATATATAAATATATATATATATATATGTTGATAGCCATTGATAACATATATTCTCAAGGTACTCTCATCGGCGTTCATTATTATTTCAAAATCGTTTTAAGTATTATCTTAAGACTTAAGATGTTAATGCGTTTTTGTAAATGGTTGTTTGTAAATGATATCTTAAGATTGTACTTAGTCCGACTAATATCAATTCAAATTCTGAACAACGATTTAAGGTGTGCCAGCATACACTCTTATTGTCTTATTTTTTTAATGGAAATATAAAAAATAAGATCACATTGATGTTACGTTATTGTTAGTTAGTGTTTCCTAAGTACACTCTCTTATCTGTTTACGTATCGAAACATGTCGAATACGAAATAAACTTGTAAACAATTATTGCAGAAAATGACCTCATTTCTTTTTTCTTTTCACAATATAGTTAAAATCCGTTAGGAATATGATCCATAATTCATCTTAAATTTCAAGATATTTGCAATTTTATGTAATGTAGTTTTATATATATGTACTCAGTAAGCAAATTGATAGCAAAGCCAAGTTGGCATCAAACTCACTCGGAGATTGATGATGAAATCAATGCCATCGGCTTGTGTTTTGCAAAACCTGCGTACATAAGCAGTTACAACGCTTACTCGATTTGCCGATAATTTGTTATCAGACAATGCTACGTGAAGCTTGCTCAGTTTTTTTGCTGCCAATTTGTCATTAACGCTATGCAGACTTTGTCCATATTTTGTCGCCAATGTGTTGTCAAATCGAGTAGCAGATCTTGCTTGGTTTTCGCCAATTTATCAGAGTGCTTGATGCAAATTTTGTTCGATTTTGTCGCTAATTTATTGTTTTGTCTCGTGAATATATTTGCACGTATTTTGTCGTTGATTTACAACAAATTATGTCAGTAGATTTATTTTTATATATCTGCTAGCATTTTGTCGACGTCATCTGATAAATCAAATTGAAAGTCATTTAGCATTTTGTCGACGTCATCTGATAAATCAAATTGAAAGTCATTTAGCATTTTGTCGACGTCATCTGATAAATCAAAGTCTTTTAGAATGAACTTTAATAAATGATGAAGCACGTTTCGCTGTCTCAACCTAAAATAATTGGTCGAATAGACGTCGATCGGCTAATTATTTCTAACGGGGATAAATTAATGAAATATAATTGACAATTACGTGCGCGTTCATGAAATGTATTTATCAAGTGTCGATAAATTATTGTAATCATAAAATATCCTATTGTTCTTATTTTTGCACCGAGTTATATAAAGCACTTATATAAAGACTTTTGGTTATTCTTGAACGTGCGCGCGAGACAATAAAACTCTTGGACTCGTAGCGATTATAATAGATAATAATGGTTGGAATTATGAAACAGTGACACGCTTTCCATTTCAAGATAGACAGTTTTCGTGCATTGATAATCGCGGGATGTGCAAATTACAATGTTTGCGAAATCATCGTTGCATCACGCTGCGGTCATCGCACGCCGGATGCCGGATCACGTCGTTCGCAGATTACCCAGACGGATGAAGAAAATCTGTCGAGAATGGATGCTGCAATGTGACGAGTCTGCTACTGTTCCGTGTTGTTCTCTGTCACATTTGTCTTTAATAAAATTATTACTATTATTACATTCTTCGTGAATATCAATCTGTATATATTTGCATATTTTGCTTATTATGAATGTTTACTCTCTTATGATCCAGTCGTGCGAATTCGAAATGTCGCGAAGATTATTTTTAATATCGGAAGTAAATATCGGGAAGAAACAAACGATTGGATAGCAGCAGTATTTGTTTTTCTTTCGAGAAAAGAGGCCGATAGCCTGTTATTATTTTAAGGATCTTAGCAGAATGGCTGACTTATAATTTTTCAAAATAATATTTTATGATCTACGTCTTTGTCTTCATATAACACAATAACTGTCCGGTGCCTCAAGTCTTAAACTAAAAAGCGATTATGTTTGTGACTTAAGACCGCCTTAAGTAATGTCTTAAGATGATAATGCGGCTCTTGATATCTTGTGACGTCTCAAGACTATACTTGAAGCAGTCTTAAATATTCAATCAGCAAACTTTTTAAAATGTTTTATTGAATATTTCTTTTTCATTAATTTTATATATATATATTTTTTATGTATAATTCATTAAAAAATAATATTTATTAAATGTCTGTTTAATATTTATTTTATATTAATTAATCATTTTTAAATAATGGCATAACTTTCAATTATTTTTAAAAACATTTTTATAAAATTTTTTGTTTGTCGATTGGATATAAAAATCGAATATGAATGTCGAAGCCAAGTTTTTCCGCGAGCCATTTTACGCGAACTTCGATCGTCTCACGGACTTTATGCGATGATATAATTAATAACTACCGAAGAAAAAAACAGCGAAAAGAACATGCGAGCTAATAAGTCTGTTTTTTATTCTGCACTCTCTGAACTGGTACACACGATGCAATAAGTTGAAGTGAAATAAACATATGTTTACTTCACTTCAATTTATTGCACCATGTGTACCAGTTCAGAGAGTGCGGGAATAAAAAACAGACCTAATCTATTCGTGTTTTTCGTCGCGATTTCCTACAATTTCCTCCGCTCGTCTTGAGCAAGTTTTGCGTATTCCACCCAAGATCCCGGTCATCTCGCGGTTATCTAGACCCAGAAACAGTTACGGGAAGAGAGTATAACGGAAGACGTTCGCGTGTTAACACGCGCGTGCATTTGCGGATTACTTGTGCGATTCTTGAACTTTGACGAGGATCGTACGAGTTTTATCGCAAAACACGCGGACTTCGAATAAAATGTAGAATCAAACTTGGCGAATAACTGCTCTTTATGTTAGTTCCCCATTTAGAACAATCTTTTGCGCGTGTAACTTAAAGCATCGAGCCGCCAATAATTGTAATTGTATAGACGATCTAGAGGTGCAATCTTTGCTCGCGATATACGCACGCCGAGCGTAAATAAGATAAAAATTGCGCCATTGCTCTTTCCGCTGCGGCTTCTCGATGATACCTGCAGCGCCATCTACACGTCCCGCGTGCAACACGTTCGCTGAAAATGTCGATAATATAGATCGCAAGACTTCGAAATAAGAAAATCCCTGCGACACACAAACTCCTCATTCACACCGTAGGAACAAACGAATGTAGGGATGCCACAACGATCGTTTCATGCGATTATTTCACGCCGTAAAATATGACATAAGGCTCTTTGACGTCCATGTTGCTAGAAATCGGTCCGAAATCTCGGAAAAAGGCTTAACCAATCGCATTTGGATAATTCGATCATTTGATCAATGCCATTGATCAATTCTCTCTCTCCGAGGTCCTAGATAAATTGGTCGCGTTGCTCGAGATCCCCTAAAATTTTTGTATTTAAAATGAAATACATATATATTCGGGTATATGGGAAGAGAGAAAACAAAGAAACGCAAGCAACTCGAACGGACCTATTTTCTAGCAACGTGGACACTAAGCCTAAGTTCAGCTCCATGAAGTCCAAATAATCTCGAAATTCTGCCTAAAAGAAAATCTTCATGCGCATACATGGATGTAATTGACGTCGAATATTTATGTTTTTAGCTGAACTTTTCGCACAGTTGGGCTTTCCTTTTTTTCTCCGCAGAAGAGAAATAGAGAAAAGATGAACCATACAAGAAGTTCAGTTGATTCAAGCGCCGATATGCATTCAAACGTTCGATATCGAGATCATAAACGAGATCAAAATAATTAAAGAAATAATTTTTCAATTTATAATCAGAAATTTGGATAAGCGTTATTTTTTTCGCGCGAAACAATCTTTTTTTCTTTATTTTCAGTATTTCGTTACGTATATACACGATAATATATGTTAATATTGGTCACGATGATAAAATAACTGTATATTACATAAATATGTTGAGAAAAACTTTCTTCAGGTTTTCATTACGGACATGAAATGTCAGATCGAAAATGAGAAACATACGTAACGAGAAGAGGTTATTTAATTTGATGAATATTTCATCTTATTGTTAAATATATGACTGGATTTGATATTTAAAGCAATGTGACTTATTAAAAAACCAAAAAATTGAAGAATGAGTTTTTAATACGCGTATTAAGAGTATTTATTAACAATAATATATGTGTATTAAGAATACATTGAGGTTAATGCTATTAACCTCACATATTTCTGAAGAAATTTTGACATTATATAATTTCAAGGAGAGGTTGAATAAGACGCTGTAATTATCCATCGTTCAGTGGAAACTAAAAAAAATATATATATAAAATCACACAAGAAATATTAACATGAAGATCTAGTTATGATCGAATAAGTCTTATCAAGTTCTTATTAGTTTTTAATTAGTTGTGTTTTCATATGTCGATTTATATTGGGTGTTTCTCATTTAGTGACAAAAGTCGATACAAACATCATTCTATTTTTTTCGATATTCAATAACAAAGACACAACGAATAAATAACAAAGAATAAATACTTGTGTCACCAAACGGAAAGCATCTATTCTATTCGTTAAAAAAAAATTTAAATAATTTATTTAGTGAATATCAAGCAATATTAAAAATGCTTAATATTAATCACTCAATTAAATAATAAATCTTATAAACAGGAAGTCAATAGTGTATTTAAACTTACAACAGCTCTAAACTGAGATACAAATCACTCTTTTGCCGTCATCAAATAACAATTTTGATCTGAAATGTTTAAATTAAATTAAATTATTAAATATTTCGTTATATTTTATGGCTTTAAGCTATAGTATTCATTTTTCATTCAAACATTCATCGTTAAATCGAATTGCAGATAATTTATGGCCTACATATGAGTGCTGTATAAAATATTATTAAAGAAAAATAATATTAAAAATAATATTAAAAGTATAAGTATATTGATAATGTTAAAGAAACGTGCAATCAGATCTAAGTTTTTTTCAAATCTCGATTATAGATCGATTACTTGTTCTTCTTTTTTTTTAGATAAATCGTCCAAAAAGTGATATCGAGCCACACAGTAGGGAGGAATCACGTACCGTTATGTATTTGGATAACAGATGTGCATAGATAACATTCCGATTGGGAATATGGATAACAGGTAGTTTTCCATAACAGAGATAGGCTTGTTATGCCTTAAATATATATATAAGAATGATCAAATGTGAATGTGCGTAGTAATGAAAGAACAGAGGCTACATTGCATACAACGTACGCTGCATGGATCACAATCGGATGAGTAATATCTGATTGTATCAGTCAAATCTTTATCAGCAACTTATCTTCGTCGCTTTACTATTATCAGTATTACATAAAAAAACTTGTGAGTATTAATTCCCGATGTGATATTAGTTTTTAAAAGCATTAATTAAAAGCATTAGCTTGCAGAATATGTTTTATGACTGTTAATAAGATGTAATCAAGAACAAATTGCAACATGATACAGGAATAAATTAACTGCAATCGATTTCGAGAAATGGAATTTTATCGTGTTGATATTGAAATCTCTGATACAAATTGTAACGCAAGATATTCATATCTTAGAGTAATAAAGAAAAAATTTAGATATTTAATTTATATTTTATATATGTTGACTAACGATATGAATAATGTAGCAAGACTCAATTATATCAACTAAGTTTGCATTGAATGTTTGTATAAGTGGTGCTTTGTTATTAATAATACTTGCTACATTTCTAGATTCTATACTGTTCTAAGAAAACGATCAAATAAAAAAACGGAGAATTTTTAATTGCACGAATCCCATTTATTCATTGCCAGGCAATCATAAAGATGACCGTCGGTCTGAGAACAATGGATTTTTTGAAATTAAGTCGCCGTGTTCGACAGAGTTTAAACGTGCGCAAGTATGGTGAGTAATGTCTATTGCAAATCATTTTACAAGTCATTTTGTTTTCAATAAAATCGTTTCTACCGTTCCTAATATTTTAAGCTGTTTTATTGTTTAATATTTAAGCTGTATTATTATTAGACATTGTGTGATATTAACTCTGATTAATTCTTACTATCTTTTTTTCCTATTATTTTCTGCAAATGATCTTCCGCCTATTATATTTTTATTCTTTCCATTTACAATATGAATCTTCTTTGTCCAGCCCAAGTTTTTTATTGTTTTAAGCTTTCAAAATATCGGAAAAAATTCAAAGTTACTTTTTAATCTCTATTACATTACCAATAGTTTTTTAACTCAAATGTTAAATGTTAATTGGACACTCCATTCTCTCTTTAATTCGGAGAAATTGATTGAATTAATTAACTTTAAAATAAAATTACATTTAATTCATTTAATTTTTTTTAACTAACATCATCGTACTGTGGATGACCTCAATCAAATCGATTACAAGGATTACGAGTCGAAACGTTTGTGATTATGTTTTTATTTTATTTATGTATTTATGTTTTTATGTTATCGATCTTGAAATTAGATATAGGCATAATTATAGCTCGGCTTACTAGCTTTTCTCTTTCCAATTTTTATATTTAATTTTTTATTTATAATATAATTAAAATATTGTGTTCTCTCTTTCTCTCTCTCTCATTTAAGGAATATTTACTAATATGTTTTATTATGTAATTGTCGCGAAGTATTTCATTAAAGATAATATATGTACTATCGTAAGAAATATAAAATATGTAGACTAATTTGTTTATTTCTTTAAAATTGTATTGAATCTGCTATCAATTAAAAATGGAAAATTTATACAAGCACAAATAATTCGATTAAAAGCTTCATTTAAAATAAGTTAGTGGAAATTTGAGAAAATTACGAAATACATGTAAAACATATACAAAAAACATATACAAAAATATTAATTTAAATTATAATAAAAATACTCATTAGTGTACTTTATATATTTAAAATGAAAAATGTAACGAAATACATTAACTTATAATGTCATAATCTTAGAATTAGTAGCCTGTATTATTGTTGTGAGAAAAGTAAATGACTGCAGGCAAGGGTAACATTTGTTTGGTCCTTATAAAAAGTTATAAAAAGTTATAAATATTTGTGACATACGGAGAGGCTGGTAGTTCTTTATTATTGCTAGTAGTAGAAATATATGGTCGTACGAGCTGTACCGCAAATTAAAATCGAATAACGAGTTTGGTGGTCAGCGCGGTTTCAGTTGCGTTTTCAAAGTTAAACGACATACACATAAGACGCACAAGATTGCTGTTATCTTCCGTAAGTTACATAAAAATACGGACTCTTCATCGTCGAAGATGACGGGAAATGAAACTCGATAAAAAAAGATAGAAAGAGAGAGATGAGTGTAAGATGCGAATATTGTGTTTGAACGAGAGATCGACCTCGGCAACATAAAAAATTTATAAGCTTCAGTTGCCGTCTTATCGCGCGTTCATATCAGCATTCTAAAGCAACAAATACGATCGTTACGACTAGATCGCTGCAGAAAAGTAGAGTGACTTAAATAATCTGTTCGTTCTGTATGTCGAAATGAACGATATTTAACTTTCACGTGTTATAAGATAATCCATATGATTCATTAAATCACATTGAAGTTCTTCTTTTTGTTTTTTCGCTTAGCTATCGAATGCGCGTCATGGAAGCCGATAATTTCTTTTCTTCTGTGTTTTGCAGTGAGCGATCAGCATCTCGCGGACGGCGAAGTAAAGAAATCAAGAAAACCGTTAAACATCGACATCAACATGTTGAAAATCGGTTTCCTCGGTGGGGGAAAAATGGCCCAGGCGCTCGCCAAAGGTTTCATACGGGCGGGTAAATAGTTTTTTCTTGTATATTTTGATGACATATAGTTTCTTGTATATTTTGATGACATATAGTTTTTTATTTAATGTACACGCTTTAACGATATATGGGCTATTATTTATATTGATTTGAACGAAAGTTCACTGAAAAGTCTTGTGTATTTTACATTTTCTTTTTTCCATGAAATTTTTCTCGCTTTACAGGTCTAAGCAAAGGTGAAAAGATACTGGCCAGTTGCCTTCCAAATGATTCCGGAAGTATTGAGTCTTTTAAGGTGAGATAATAAACGACGGTATATCACATAAGGAAAATTTTGACTATCGATCGAAGAGCGCTTCTTTTATGTTGTTTGATAAGAATGCCGCCGGTGATAAGGTGATTTCTTATCGTGATGAATCAATGATAATAATCGGTAATGTAAATTCTTTGTGCGATATTTATTAAAAACATTTAAAAAGAAAAAAGATAGAATTCGCGCTTTATATGGCACAATGGTTTGTGAAATTTTGGTTAACTTGATCAAAATAGTTATTACGAAAGTTGTTAAATATTAGAATATTATGAATTATAATTGTATTGTTTTTAATTGAGAACCTAAAGACCATTTAATTGAGAAACCAAAGATCTTAACGGGATAATTTCTTTCAACATTTGTTTAATAAATCATAAGACATAGATTTTCTATAGATTAGATTTTAGAATGTCTATATACTCTTCTGATCGCGCATCTGTTGCTTATCGGTGGTTATCTATTGATACATCTATTGATATTAATATATCGTGTGATTTTTGAACATTTTGTATTTATATTGTCACATGTGCACAAATTCTAGAATTGCATTCTTCTGTATTCACTTAAATGATATCAAACATATCAGATGTGCGCGAAAGAATACGTAGAGTGTCATGTTTTGATAAAGATAATATCATTAATGTCTCAAGTCTTGAAATGTTTATCGAGATAAAATAATAGATAATTATTCAAAAAATGACATTTAATTAAATTTTGATAAAGAAAATTTCAATTTCCGGATGACAGGTAACGTGTCTTGAATTAAATGTATTGAATATCTAATAAATTCAATGTTTTTTCAGAAAATGGGATCAAATACTGTCTTTACGAATACACCTGTCATCGATTACGGTGACGTGCTAATTCTTTCGGTAAAGCCACAAGTTGTATCGAAAGTATTGCCAGAATTCAGAATTCACGACAACAAAAAGTTACTTATTTCTGTCGCCATGGGTATTTCCCTAGCGTCATTAGAAAAGGTAACACGTCTCTCATTGAATCAGAATTTATTAACGGATTATGGTCTATCATATAAGCTGTTATCATACTACAGGGAAATTATTTTCAGGCACTGCCAAAAGAAACACCTGTAATAAGAGTAATGCCAAATACACCTGCATTAGTTGGTTGCGGTGCTACAGTGTTTGCGCGTGGAAAACACGCAAGTGACAAAGATGCTGAGATCACGGAGAAGCTATTTTCCACCGTAGGCATCTGCGAAGAAGTCCCGGAAAATTACATTGATCCTGTAACCGCCTTGGCTGCCTCCGGTCCTGCTTATGTTAGCAAACGTTCCAATTCCATTAGAGTTCATTGCGAATAATCTGCAGTACAATTTTTATATGAATAATTATTACAATTAAATTTAAAAAATAGAGAAAAGAAATGATATTGTTATAGCTTTATTATCTTTACAGATTTTTTTTACTTCAATTTGCACGTTGCATGATCGATTCGTGTTATTAGTCTTTCTTTTTTTTAAATTACTAAGCTTTACTAACTTTTTTCACATCTTTAAGAAATTGATTAGTATCGACTAATTTATTAATAAGAAATGGAAATTTTTTTAGATATATATGATAATCGAAGCAATGGCCGATGGTGGAGTTAAAATGGGTCTTACTAGGCCTGTTGCATATAAGCTCGCTGCGCAAACTGTCTTAGGCGCCGGTACCATGGTTCGCGAGACAAATCTTCATCCAGGACAGCTTAAGGATGATGTCGCTTCACCAGCAGGTCAGAATTTATATAAAATAATTAAAGTTCCGATTTTTTTCCCTTCAGTCAATATACCTTTTTTTTTTATCTTGCAGGCTGCACCATAGCTGCTATTCATCAATTAGAGAAGCATAGTTTAAGATCGGCGCTAATCGACGCTATAGAGGCAGCAACAATTCGATGTAGAGAAGTTAATTTGCAGACAGAGAAAAATTTATAAAAAGTGGTAACAATGATTATGTTGATATGTAAAATATTGTTAATAGCCATCCAAAAAGTAAAATGAGGTAGGATAATTGTACTTAGTGAGATAAGATAATTAGAAAGACGCAAATTTTTTTAATTAGATTTTAAAATAATAGAGATATCCCTATTTTCTATTAAAGGGATGTATTTATGGGCATTTTTAATTATTTTTTAATTATTTAAAAAACAACACTGTGGTAACTTGCTGTTAAGCAAGTTAATCCACTATATACTAGAAATCGGTTCTTGGATCGATTTCTAATATTATGGACACAAAGCTGTACAGTTAACACAAATGATGTGCTAATGATCATGTGATAATTTGAAACTTCAAAGAACATTATTATTATTATTATTAAACTTTAATTGCAGTTTAAAATACTGCTATTGATCTCTCTAAAAATTTGATATAATGTTAACAGAAACAATTTTGTAAATAATCATTTCTAGTACTAGCAGATATCTTTTAATTATTTGGAAGTAATTCTTTTGATGGGAAATTGAAAATATAGATCTGATAAATAATGATAATGATTTTAAACACATCCATTGCTGATACTAATTTTGCAATATGATACAATTTGGATTGTATTTACAAAGTAGAAATTGCATCATATTTTTATAAATTTAATGATTTAAATAATTATAAAAAATTATAATAAGTAAATAATAAATAAGATTGACATTTAAAGTTATTAAGAAAATATAAAGAAATTTTGTATATTCATATCAAAATTTACAAATATATATATATTTTTTAAATTTATTAAAACTAAATTACAAATTTAATTGTACAAATTTTGATAATATACTATTTGTAGATTTTTTTGACTATATATATTGACTCTATCTATATTATATATATTATATATTATATATATTATATATTATATATATTATATATTATATATATATATATATATATATATATATATATATCATATTATTTGAATCATGTGATATTCTGCTTATTCTTTGAATAATTTTTAAGATAAAAACTCTTGATATGAATTAAAAAATAAAATTTAAGTTTATCGTATAGAAAAAAAGTATAATTTTTAATATATATTACTTATGTACATTATAATCATTTTAAAAATTTAACGTTAATGTAAAGTGTGACAAAATTTTAAATGTAATGAATAAATATTAATAAATTTGTAAATTTCAATGTTGGAGAATCTGTGTCTTTGTAATCTGTGTCTTTGTAATCATCACCAATATGAAAACATTTCTACATTCTACATTTTTAACAAATTCATTTTTTGCATTTTTTTCATAATTTTTTTCTTAACTAACATTCGACATTAATTTCTTTTCTTTAATTTGCACACGTTTGAATCCAAGATTGAACTCCGTTTTAAATATTTCTCTATAATAACTTTCTTTCACTATATCACTTTCAGGTACACCTGCCTGTTTGCACTTTAACAGTAGGATTTATACATTGTAGCTATGTTTAGATTTGAGTCCATGTAACACCACTGTCCTTAGATTTTTCAGTCGGAAAGGATCTAATATGTGCACTCTTTCACATTCTCACTTTTCTTAGTTTTTGGCGTATGCCTATCTTTTTGATCCGATGATACCATCTGGTGACATTCATTTCTTCTCCATCACATGTCGCACGAACTTCTCAGATGCTGCGAACGTACTGAAAAACATCGATTTGCATACAGTGAATTCATCCTTCAATACGAGAGTAAGCAAAGGTCACCTGCCGACCTGAATGAAGAATACTCCGACTGAACATTGTTGTTTTGGACGAGTATGTTGTTTTGGAGATTTTTTTATTGACAATGCAATATACTGTTTTTGCTGTTGCCAAGTACAAGTCCTCCAAAAGATCTTGTGCAATTCCTCACGTTCCTTCTCATCTATCTTGTTCGCGCAATGCATGCGACAAACGCAAGGATGACCCATCTTTTTAGCTGGAACTATTTTGCTTAAAAAATATAAATTAATTTTTTCTTTATTAATTGGATCGCATCTATCATCTCTGTATTTACCTCTTTTCCGATATATTCTTCCCCTTTTAATCTAGCATTTTTCTTCATGTTCACTTTCCAGTTTTCAGGTTGCTTTATACATTTCATTCTTTATGTTCCTTTAATTGTTTTGCCCTCTTTCTCTGTTTAAGCTTGATTAAAACAGTGAATAATAAGGATTCTATAGAAATCGCATAGCGAGAGAGACTCTGAACCAGAACCTGCCGCTTCTGTCGCGCGAACGTGTAGTGATGCGCAAGGGAGGGTGCTGTGCCGATGGCCCCCACCAAAGCCTGATTGGCTTTGATAGACAGAGAAGAAAGTTCGTGCTATTATCTGCCTCTCACTCCACGCGTGTCTCTACCCCCACCACCTCAATCAGCGGTTCAGGTCTCCATGTCGATGTTACCAACGTCATACACTGAACACAATAGCCGCGCTGGGATTGTGGGCCGCGTTTCGAAATTGAACGTTTAGGAACTAAATCGTCCCGTGTTAACGCGTGTACTTTGTGCTCATCTCAACTCGATGAACGTGAACCATTATCAGGCGCTACGTCGCGTCTTGCAGACCCATTAGCGTTCAGCTACAATGGTACAATATATTACTTATTAATAATGTGTTTCTGTATAATTATATAGAAACGCAATTTAAATTGTGTGCTTCGCATAATTATGTGCCCGATGCTTATTACACGTATACTTCACTCACAATTTCAATTACGTATTTTTACACGATTGCGTTTTTACTCGTCAATTTGACTCGCGTATTACATCGGAGTGAAATTGCCTGAATTTCCGTCGTCATTGGCGGGACGGATCGGCAGACACAAGATGGCTCACGGTTCCGGGACGAGTAGCGTTGTGAAACGATTGATTAATAAGTAAGATTGTTATCGATATTTTTGACTCTCTGTGCTATGCTGTTTAAATCGCGTGATATATATTCGACGTTCGTACATTCGTAATCGCTTTAGAGTGGGCAACATTAATTTCGCCCAAAGATCTATCGCGCCAGCGGTCGACCGAGCGACGATCGGTTTTCGAACGATGCAAAGTATCGCGGATACTTGGCTGTCTCGGATACTTGTTGTCTTAATTTATATATATAAAGTAACAAATGTATAAAGTAATTGTCATAAATTAGCGTATACCATTTGTTATTTGAGACATTATTAACATAAACGGAAAATTGTCAAAGGGCATGAAGTTAGGGGCAACGATATCGCGTCGCCGCGGCGGCAATCTTGACGCGTGAAGTTAACCGCGCGATTTACGAATTCCCTTCGCCATCTTGGAACGCGTTCATTCGTGTTTTATATGCGTAACGTCGCGAGTGTCGAACGAACATCGTAATTTCGTGCCGGCTTATTTTTCTGCGGTCACAACGATGATTAAGTGCGTGTCGCGATGGATATTAAATGTCGTACGAAATGTGACGCGATCATGATTATTCCGTATTTAGTTGTAATTAATGCGTGGACAAATATTGAAGTGAATGCCATGAAGAAACAGCAACGAGGAAAGCGGAAGGCGGCCAGGGGGGCATCGGGTAATGGCGGAGCAACCGAGAGGTGAATATATTTTGTAATCTATTTTATTATTCGTTATTAGTGAAAATAATTATCCGTTTTGGCGCGGCAGGGCACTTAGATTATTATATAATATAATAATGTATTGCATATAATATGTGTAATATATGAAATATTTTAGAATGTTTTAAAGAAGTTTAGAAGTTTCAAAATATTAATAAAATATTTGTAATAATTGTTAAATATGTATATAATATTTCAAAATGTTTAAGATTTATAATTGTTTAAATTACACCGTATCAATATCTAATTCTGATATCAGAAGATTTTTTCTTATCACATTTTATAAAAGTTAATATCTACGAAAACACTTTCTGTACAAAATTAGGCAAATGTTCTTGTATTAAACATTTGTCGAAATTACGAATAAAAAAATTCTTGCATGCAATAATTATTCTTCGACATATTTATTTAAATATTTTAATTTAGATATATTTACGTATTTGTTACAGATCAAAGTTGTACGTAGAACTCCGCCGCTGCGTACCGGTGAGTAATTAATTATTTTATATTTTATTTTATTTCTTCGATAATGGATATTGAAAAGAGATTATCAGCAATATATAAAAATTTTTTCTCTCTGCAATTGTTAGAACATAAATATTATTTTCAAAGATGATAAACGCAGAAAATATCTTGTTTACGTATCTGAAAGACGGTATTACAAAAAATATCCCTAATAATACATTCAAATACGGTTCGGTAACGCGAAAGCGAGCAAACGAACACAAGTTCGTCAAGTGAGAAATTTTAAGTCGGAAGCAATTCGAACGGCGACCGACAGATGTCGCCGCGAGTATGTTTTTCGCTCACGGGACTACGCCGGCGGGCTATGTGACCAGTTGTCCACCATCTTGCGTGTGTGTGTCGCGGACKYTGTCATGCACGTCCGCGAGTTTTAACGTGACGCGTGATATGCGTGAACGGAGCAGCGGTGCAGCGAGGCTCTCGCGGAAGGCGTTCGACAAAGGCGACGCAACGTGACGACTCGACTTGGAGAGTGACCGACGCGTGCGGTGACGAGCGGCCCGGCAGGGTGGACRACGATCGACCAGAGCCAGGAGCGTCTTCGGTGAGTCGTTGCTTTTCCACATTCACGATTTTATGCGGACCCACGTGTCGTCGCGACGCCGATTGTTCCTCTCGCCGTAGCCGAGACGAGCAACCGGGGCAACTGTCACATGTCGCGCCGTTCGCCAACGTGCGAGTGACAGTCTCGTATTTGTTACCTAACTTTACCTGCTCGTGCACACAGCGTCAGCTGTGTGCGCGTCATGCTTGTACATACAACTTCTTGATGTGTCACGATGTGGACGGTTGGCCGCGATCCGACGCGAGATCGATCGTGTTTCGTTATTTCCGACTCCGATGAGGATTCTCGGTCGCGTTGAGATTTTTTGCGGTCAACGGGGACACGCTACGTCAGCACGCACGCATGAACGACAATGCTTGCGTATGCCCGAGAAAATAAACGCACGCTTCGCGAAGATTGCACGTATAGAAAAAAGATTAGTTTTAAATCGAGACTAGATATTCTCATATATAAGCAAGAATATTATAATTTTCTTAGGGAGATTTTAGTCTTGATTCGATTGAATTTGTATCGACGCAAATATTACTTTTGCTTACGTAAATGAAATCTGAAATCTGAAATCTCTCTAAGAAGATTATAATATTTTTGCTTATATAGGAGAATATCTTAATCTCGATTTAAAACTAATCTTTTTTTCTGTATTAACGCAGCGGTATGAGGATTTGATGTAAGAACTCGGCATTCGATCGTACAAATATGTGCATGTCGTATCGATGGCGTCACTTTTATGTTAGATCATGTTAGACGTTTGACGATATATGGTAAAGTTCCTTTAGCGAGGAAAAATCGAGAATACGTTTAAGAAATAATTGACTGTACAAGAAACAATAAAGATTCAACATCAGAGGAATTAGGAATAAAGAATTCGCTTTCAAATAAAGAGAGGTCAGCTTTAATCTCTTATTCCCTTTTCGAAGCTTCTCCATTCCTTGCAATTCTTTCTCCTAATTTCTCGTGCTTAATTCTTTATTCTTTTTTTGGTTTATTACGTGTAAATCCTAAAGATTCTTCCTGAAGGTTAAAGTACGAGTCATTCGCGAAGCCTTCGATAGCTCAGTTGGTAGAGCGGTGGACTGTAGTTGGAAACGTGGAGACATCCATAGGTCGCTGGTTCAAATCCGGCTCGAAGGAATTTTTTTTTCTCGTTCGCGATCTCTTTGGTCGCGCATTTCATTTTATCGAGTTTCTCTCCAGAAATAAGAAACAAGCGTCATTGCTCATTTCTATTTTTGTTAAAGAAAAGAAATTATTGAGAGTTTGACGTTATAAAATTGAATTATTGATTTTAAAAACTTTTTTTTCATTTTACATGAACAAATATTCGAATAGAAAAAAACCTGTCCGTTGGTCGTTATTCGGTAGAAACATTAATATAACAGAATATTCACGGAGTGCTTTTACATAATTGTGTATTTTTTTTTTATAAATTGTCGAATGTTTTGTATATCAAGTAAAATTTTGAACTTCAGTCTAATTTCTTTTTTATTGAGATAATCGATGCCATTAATCAATAATAAGCCTGCGAATATAAAAAAAAGAAAATGAAAGGAATTTCTTGTTTATTTTAAATATTAATGCACGCGCACGCCGTCGCATAATCTGGTTGAAACAAGATGAGAAATCACGTTATTATCGTAGTTCTATGCCTGCCGATAGCAATGCGCGATGGCATCGTAATCTAAACGGACGAGCTAAAAACCGGCGGCGAACGGATGGAGCTATGAATATTCGCGGTTAAACGGATTAAAGGCCGAAAAATATCTATATTATCGGACATATGGGATGGCCATAAGGCGCAGTCGCGCCCTCGCGATATATATATATGTAGTAATTTATAGCCGCGTTCTAATCGTCTTTTCCAGCTATAATTTATTACTATTCCATCCATATTTATTGGCGCTTTGGCCACTGCATTCCGTCGACTATCAGATTGGTTATATTGTTGGCGTCCCGATACACTGCAATAAATTATCCAGCGCGCAAAGGTGCAACAGCTGACGCGCACTGATAGATTGCGGTAGAGAGGAAAAACGATTTATTTAAGCAGTGCAGTATTTTAAGCCGTCCGTTACAATTTAGGATATCCATTTCGCGAATTAAGGCGGGAAAAAATAGAGGAATGATCTTCGTGCATAAAACAAAGTTAATTCGATCAGTGCTCGTGAAAATATATTTTGATTGAGACTTGTTACGTGTCGTGGATAATCTAATAATTGCCAAAAATATAGCATACTTGGAATTTTTTTACGCGTATATGAAATCAAGTAGGGTGACAAAGAACGGATAAATCACTCACGATTGATATCATTGATATCGATGGTTGCCATCAAAATTACGCGTAACTTTGGCAACTTATATTTTAGCGATATTCAGTTGGCTCACTCGATTTTACATCCGATGATATTCCTTTATTGACAGTCCATCGTAAATTAAACGTTTGTACAATAACGCGGTTCGTGCGTAGCATCAAAGCTCCATGCGAGCGACACACGCATAATTTGCGTGCACAAACGCGTGCGAGAGTGCAGAGGAACCATTTATACCGATTTCTGCTAATATCTCGCGTGCATTATTACACAGTTGACGTTTCGCGTTGATATTAATACGATGCTCGACATGTCGTGATACGACATAATTTATATTGGAAAAATTATCGATATATTTAAATATTTATGATGCGGTGAACATTGATTGACGGCTGATAATTGGTAATGCAATCTTTACATATTCAAAATATTAACATGTAACGAACGGAAAAAACGACATGTTAATTTTATTTCCGATTTCATCACCGATGTACATGGAGCAAATCAATTGGGTTTATAATTTAGAAAAATTTTTATTACGAACTAAAACAATGTATACTACCGGTGTTGACCCGTCATTTTGACGGGTCTTGGTGTAATTAGGCAGATAATTAATAATTAAAACATTTGAAAGGAAACAAATAGAGAAACATAATAATTGTTCCATCTTATTAAAAATAATCATAAATTCCTACAATTATATCAACATGACGTTAATAATTTTAAAGAAAAATATCTGAAACCTGTCATTTTGACGAGCTCGTTCTAGTGTTAAAAACTGTATAGTTTAGATCACGAAAAATATAATGATTTACTTTCAAGTCGTATTTTAACCGCAATTTAATAAACCGTGAATTTAATTCTCCTTGCGAGGAAGCAAACGTGATTGAGCTCGACGTTAATACGTTCGATTAGCACGAATAATTAGCACGAAACACGTGAAAAGTATGTCGTAGCTTAAATATCCACGCGGTCGATTGAAATGCGCAAACACGTGATTTTGCCGCTTTTTTGACGCGACGAGACAAAGGATCGAATTCGAGTTCGAGGCTCAAATTTACGAGTTCGCGGCGGAAATGAGTGGCATTGGTCTCAACCGATTTGCATGAGTATGCAGGCGCGAGATATTACGTTCCTGTTCAGTGGCATAGTACGTAATCGGCCGTTAAATTCGCCCGGTGTCGGTATGAACGACATACAAAACGATTCAATTAGCACGTTCGGCTTCCGGCGCGTCACCACGTGTGACATCGATACTCGCGTCCGGTCGCTTCTCTTCCAATTTTGCTCTCACAAAGGTACGTGGTTTATTGTTATTCAAATGACGAGAAGCTGCGTTCGAAATAATTTGATCGCCGCGACGGAAATTCCGGCCTGCCGAAACATTTGACGGACGGTCGCGCGTACGTTAACGATACATCCGCGGAAGAACACACTGCCGAATTATCGGACATTTAATATTTCAAGTGTTAATATATGCGCGTTATCGTGAGATCGCGACGCGTTAACGAGCGTGTCATTTTTGGAAACAATCACTGCAATTGCTTGTAGAGTATTGATGAGACATCGACGTAGCTCAATAACATTTCCGCGGGAAGATACGGAAGGACCTTTAATTCGAAAGTTCAGAAATACGAAATTTGAAGTTGCTTGCAGGAACTGCGAATGCAAAATTAATTTGGTCAAAACGAGTAGAGTTTTGGCGAGCAATGAAACGGGCGAGCAAACTGCCAGGTAAATATTGTAGCCGTATTCGCGCGACTTTAAGTCGCATTCGCGTCGGTTCCCGATAGATTTTGTCTCACGCGGCTACGTGATCATCATCGAAAGATATCATTTATACGCGAGGATTCAGGGTTTAGACATTGCATCGCGTTGGCTACATGAATTATTAACGAGCTCGCAATGGAGAATTCCCATGGTGCGGCAAGAGACGCGTATGTCGCCGAAACTCTGCGAGTTGTGTTATTAGTTCCCGCCATTGAAAGGCATAGATCCTCTCATATCGTGTCCGTCTGATTATTTCGCGTGCTATACAAAGCGATATCATTTTCGACAAACCCTGAGAAAAACACCAAGAAGAATTTTATTTTATTCTTTTAATTATCGCATAAAATTATAGATGAACATAATTTATTTCTTATTGCGTTTCCGAAATAAATCGATTTTTTTACGTCGGACTTAATTTAAATTACTTCATTACGGAATGTAAAATAAATCGTGACATTTGACGAAAAGGTAGAAGAGTCAATAGAAGGTATACGAATAATGCATATTTGATGAATCATTTTTCAGTAAAGTAATTTTTAGCATAAAAAAGTTACGAGTTTGCTTAAAAACATAAGTAAATTTAACACAGTTCGCGGCAAACGGAATTGATTGCTGTCACAGAGTATAAGTTGCATACCGCGACGAAAAGAAATTTTTTTCAATTTTCAATTTTATAGAATGTTAACGTGTAATTCGCAAAAGCTGAATCGCCCTGTAGGTATGTTTGAAAATGCCACAGGGGAATAACGCGGATGGATGCGGACGTCGACTTACAACCTACTATCCGGATTAACATATTATCTCTCGTCTCAAAGGGCTTTTCATGTCATTAGGTAAGGCGGATCTGCAATAACAATGATTGTTGTGCTTGAGGGGTTTTGCCGCGGGCTACGCGCCTGTTTCCTCGCAATTTCGCTTTTGGAGCTGATGCATAATGTATAATTTAATTTAATGTAATACCACAACGTAATGTCAGCAAGCACGGATATTACGGCGAATGTCGTAAGCAGAGCGTATATTAATAGTTGCTAATTGATAGCGAAACACCGCGCACTTCTCCTGCGACAATAAATTTATCATATTGAATAGTCGAAAAATTTGCAAATCTTCTTCAGAAAGGAGTATATTTAATAATTTCATTATAACAATGAAAAAATTATGCAAAGGAGTGATCAAATATTGAGTTTTCGAATGAATTGTTTTAATAAATGAGCATATGTGTCAAGTGCATGTGTGTCAAGTGTATCTTTGTTGAAACGTTAACTTTCCTTTCTGCCTGAAAAAAATGCGCAAAAAAATTTTACGCGATATGTAAAAATAGACATTTTTATAATCAATTTTCTTGAAATATGAAAAACAAAAAACTCATGATCGAAGAGAGAATAGCTTTTTCATCTTGTATAGCTGTTATTAAACTCATCTCACTGTCGCCTGACAATTTAGCTAGCCAATAACATGTAGATTAGAGCCGAGACACGTCGGAGCCTCGGCGGTATTATCATCTTTATCCTGCGAGACAAAGAACGAGGAATATCGGCTCCACTGACGAACGTGCGAGGGCATCTTCTCGGTCATGCTCCGTTTCATCTCGGGGTTCGCGTGCCAAGAGTAGTTTACACGTGCCGGATGTCGTAGACATAGTTTCACGCCCGAATGTCATTTGGCAATCGCGCGTGTGAGAGGTATCATTGTCATTACATCTAAATATGAGAGAAATTCTGATGTAAATGAGTTACCGTGTGCTCCGAATAGCAATAATTTTTTTGTAGACGGAGTTGTTGCGAGTTTGAAAAGTCGAGAAAAATGAGAGAAAAGGAGAGAGAGAGCGCGCAGTCAGAACGAGAGTGATTAGCGCGGCAGAATTTCGTGTAATAATTAATTCATGAGAAAAGCTTCGGGTATATATAACTCAGTCGCTAGACATTTCGCGTGGTTCATGAAATTTTTTTTTCGTCCATGGACTTGTTTCGAAAGTCAAGTAGAATTATCACTGTGATAATGATTAATTAAAAAATTTCGTGTGATAATTTTGTTGTCTTGTGCAACTCGAATATTTTTTTCATCGCAATGTATTTGCTAGTTTATTTTATTAGCAATGAAACTTCGCGCAACGATCAATCTTAACGTATGGTGTAAGTTTATCTCGTCACTTCTCCGTAGCATTATGAATAAAATTATACATAAATCACGCAGAGAAGCGACGAAAATTTAAGTAAATAAATTGCATGTACTCTTGAATATCTGATGTACTCTGGGAGAAACTCTATTCTCTTGTCGAAGAATATATGCGAATATATGCAAATATGCGAAATTACGTAGAAAGCGTAAAAAAAGTTGCATATCGATGTTACCATCTAAAAACGGAAAAGATGTTAGTCTAGAAACCTCCTTGAGCCAAGTGTTTCTGGAGTTCACTGAAATACGGTCCGTGGCACTTTACTAATTACGGCGAATCAAAAGCAGCTGGAGAAATGTCGATAGCATAGCTATAAATTCATTCCGTAGACGTCTTACGCTAAACTTGTCCTCGATATTACCTCCTATTACGAAGATACGCCTGAGGTTCTGGAACCGAGACTCGAAACAACGAGATATTAAATGTTGCAGTATTCAAAAGTATTATTATATTATTATGCGAATTAATGAAATTTTGATTATTTATTAGAGTGACAAATACTGTTAGTCTTTTAGCTAAGCCAAGAAAAAATGGAACAATCGACATTAATGTCATAAATATCTTAATATTCATAAATATATATTTTTCAATATTTTGTCTAGAATATTAATATGTACGTGTATGTAATTTTTTATAAAAAGAAAACGGGTAATATTATATTATATTATATAATTATATTGTATAATTTACACAATATTTATATTTTTTTATTATTAAATAAAAATTATTAAATAAATTAATGTAAGTTCACAAAAAAATAATAACTCATGATATTTCAGAAATATTATTGAGTAAATCTTGTTATAAATTTTTTGATAATTTACTTTAAATGAAAGTATTTTAGCATTTATAAAATCATTAAACATACAAATTTTAAATCTGATTTATGAGAAAAAAATCTTTTTCGTAAATTTATTAGAAATATTAGAAATAACTTATGATCTAATTATTCTTTTACTACGTTTGAGTCATGACACACTATATTAATCAGTTATTTTTCAATATTGCAACACAATATTTCTACACTATAAGCAATTATAATAATGTTTAAAGACATTGCAAAAAGTAATATCTCCAAAAATGCATTTAATGAGCATATTGAGATATTTATGAAGAAAATGAAACTTTCAAAGGATTATGCGACAATGCAACGCATAATCTCAAGATAAGTTGCGTCGGAAGTTGATCGGATTCGCAAACGATGGACATCGCGTTAATGAAATTGTCTAAGTAACGATCGCGCATAACGCTCGGTGTATAAAGTGTGATCCCCGAGATCTTTACTGTTATGCAAATCGGGAACAACGCGAACGGAGGCCGACCGAAGTGATTCACGAAAGCGTTACGCGACGCCGCGCTCGGTAACCCCCTAATTTTAATTAAGATCGCTATCAATTCCGCCCATTCTCAGTGCGGCTAGTGGCTCCTTGTTTCCGCGCTCGTTTCACTAACCCACTTTGGCAGTTTCTTTGTTACGGATTGCGTGTATTTCTTGGCAAGGACATCGAGGTATATTATGGTGATGTAAAAGCTTCTTCGTTTTCAACACGTATGAATAAATCACACACGAATATCCGCTCCAATTTGGCACTGCAACTGTTTTTGACGAAGTGCTTTTGCAGCAGTATATTCGGAAATAGAGGAACTCATTAGTAACCGGAAGCAGTAAATTTTTGTTATATTCTATTAAAGTGGATCACGACAGCTTGATAGACATTTGAAATATAGATATTACAAACTTTTTTTCTACTTTTTTCAATTATATATACTCTTTATTTCTTTGATACATAATCTTATTGTAAAGTTCTATCTAATTCACTATTTCTCATTGTATGTGTGCGGTCATAGTATGTATAGCAATTCGCTTGCATGAAATTTATGATCGCCACTATATATACAAATGTAGATTCCGGAGTGTATCTGACTCATGAAAAAGGGTACCTACGTTTGGGTACTTTGTCATATAAATGTATATATAATATGTAATACGATTGAGATATTTCTTTCTCGTGATGCAGTTATTCGCCACTCACTTTCTCAATATTCTCAGTAGCTCACGGCCGGAGAACGGCGACGTTTTCGATTAGAAAGGATCTCTGTCTCGAATCGATTGAGATTGTGTCCTTTTCATTCTGTTGCCGGATTTCGACGCGCAATCCGGTTCCCAGTCGCATCCCAAACAAATATCAGGAACGACCAATATTGATTCTGTCGTTCCTGCTTTTCTGCTTTCGGCGTTCCTTCCTCATCACACATTTCCTGCAACAATGGTTTGTTCCGAGAGGGAATTTATGTCCGCGTAATAAAATATTTTAAAGGCTTAATCCATGTCTGCGGATATCTAAGTGTTTGTGCGGTTTCAATTGCTAGTGGTACCTATTCTCGAAGATTTGTATAGCTCTTTAGATTCTACGTTTATTGTCTTCAGACTGAAAAAGTATAAGATTATAGAGCTATTACTTGATTACAACATGTGTTTACGATTTCCAAATTACACAGAGAAGAATAAGATCTCTTTAAAGATTCCGAAGGGATTTTTAATATGGACAAATATTTCTATAAAAAATAATTTGATTTAAAACTTTCATTAAAACATCTATAATAATGCTGTATCTTTTTCTTTATTCTTGATAATTCGAGATGAGATTTGAGATCTAATACATATACATACAGAAACTTTACTTATGTGTACGTATATTTACTTTGAAGCATGCAAAATTTCACGATATTATCGGTAGGAGAAAAAGTCATTTTGTCGCGCGGAATTATACGAAATAAAACATTTCGTCGAGTATAAGAGACGACGAATCTGCTGATACTGCAAATATATTCGACCGCGTTGCGCGGCGATGCAAGGGAGACTCAATTTCAATTTTCCGCCCTTCGCACACAGCAGGTTGCAGCTTGCAGCGCGACTGCAATCGGCACTCGTGCCGATATGCGGCGGTGTCGAGACAATATTCCGTGAGGTGGTCCTTCTCTAATGGTTAATAAACCAGTTCTCGATAAATTCTCTCTCTTTCTTTCTCTCTCTCTCTCTCTCTTTTCTTCTCTCTCTCTCTCTCTCTCTCTCTCTCTATTTCTGTCCTTCTATTCTAATATCCAACCCTTCGTTCGCCCTATCTCGCATCCACACGGACACTCGTCTCTAGTGGATATTCGGAATGGGCTAGCAATATCGAAGTGTTCTCCTGATAATCGTAACTGTTGTCGTTCAGTTTCCGTTGTCTCTTGTATTCGTTTTCGTTATCATTTTACGCGACATAGCGCGGTTTCCGCAATGAGACAATCGCTGTTTCAATGCGATGCTCAGTATCGTGTGTATAAAATTTAATAAAATTTTGAACAAGATTTTCAAATAAAGTTTGAAGTCGAATGACTTTCTCGATTAACCATGAATGTTTATATGAAGTAATTATTTGCACACGAAAAGAACGATTTTGCTGAGTGAATTTTGCTGGATACAGATCTGAAAATAATTTGATTGGGCCTTCAAAATAATTTTGTTGGAATCTTAAAAATAATATTGCAAAAAATTTTAATATTTTAGCAGCTATTATAGTTTGAACGTTCTACGTTATTTTGATAGATCAACAAAATTACTCTTCTGATCTGTATCCAGCTAAAATTTTAGATCTTTCATTTCAAAATTGTTATTTCCGCTGTGGTCGCGATGTTGTTTTATAATAGATAACAGATTTTGTAGAATATTAGTCTCTGAAGAAGAAACGATATTGATATTTGAAACGAATTTCTATCTTAATATAGTTATGTCACTCGTAATAATATTAAATAATACATGACAGACAATGACATGTTGGAAAACTGAGAAAATGCAGAAGTTGTAATCTCTCTCGACGAAAATTTTATGGTTTTAATGTATACGCGAGGACAGATATTACAAGAATATTTAATATTACGCAAGAACGTTACTTGCAGATAACGAGTATCGGGATGACGGCGTGACAGTTCTCGAATACAAATTGACAATCAGACGAACATTGTACCGTACCGGCGGCGTCCCGGCAAACCGACTTCAGAAGTTCTCTCAGCAGTTTCGTTCGCGCACTGACATTCATCTCCGTTGAATATTCACCTCGCTATCGAAAGCCAATATTGAACTTTCCGATAACCGCATTTCACATCATGTATCCGAATTTTTTGACCGATTAATTAATCAAAAATGATTGGAGCGTCATTTGAATTTCGTCGCGGTCTTGGTTCTCGGATTTGTCGGGAAATTGTTCGATCAAAAATACAATATTTCTGGAACGATTATTAACCACCCACATGTTAACGCGCCGTAATTACGTGACAAAAAAAAATTGACTTCAAATTGATAAAATAATTTTTTTCATTTTCGATAACATAAGCGAGAATTTGACATATATCCAGCACATAATAATGATTATAATTAAATATTAATTAATTATTTATCTCCGATATGAATGTTTATCTAATATGTAAATAATATGTAATATTTTTTTAAAATAAATAATTTAAAACAATTTTAGAGACGATGGAAATACGAATTATTTATAGACAAATATTTATTTTTATTATAAAATATTTGCTATGACAATGTAATCCGGTTGATAGTAAATCTCACGCTATTACGGTACAATGCATTTTGCTTGTTTTCGCACGAGGAAACATTGTGGAAGTTTCAAAATCCTCACTCTTGTTCCATTTGCGGGCACGTTAGCGATCGAAAGGCTAGTAAACCAGCTTATCTCCTACAGAATATTCACTGTGCACTTCCTGTCCAGGCATCTGATTTTGCGTCATCCAAGTCCGGTGTTTTAAACAAGATTTGGTATGTCATTATTTTGAATTCGAATGAAATGTATATTCGTCCAATAAGATATTTAAATTTCACAAGCTGGAAACAGAGGTTTTCTTTTTTTGATTTATCCGAATGATTGATCCGAATGATTTCTCTCAAATATTAAATTATAATATTAAAAGATAATCTTTAAATTATTATGCGTTCTGATATATAAATGTCTACGTTCACATTATTTAAATTAGTAACTGCTATTAAACTAATAATTATATTAAGCTAATAACTTCTACTTTCCAACACATCCTGAATCTATTCGTCTCGCTTATTCCTCAAAGTTGATATTAGTTCGTGTGTTATATTGAATTGCAAAGTTTTCGTAGCGTTAGAATTTTCTATGAATCCGACTCGTTCTCGGACAATTGGCTGGCCTACTTCATTTTCCTACCGCGGCAGGGCACCGCCCGGGGGAAAATACCCTTCGGTATTTTGGGATCGAAATCTCCGCGTCGACGCGCACTTCCGTTGGCAGCAATTTCTCCTTCATATCCCTCTTCTTTCTCTTTCTCTCTATTTTTCGTCGTTTTCTTCTTTTTCTATTCCACTCTCCCGCTGGTTTATGCTTCTTGTTTGACTATGACGTACGCTCGGATTCGCACTCCGGAATGGAATTGTTCCTGGTTTGAGAAATGTTTTTGATGGAGGGTATGGTTCGCGCCGATGAAAGAAGTTACCAAATGTCGCATCGAATGGTGAGAACGCGTTCTTTCCACCTGTCACATGTCGCACAAAACGTACAGGCCATTACGTGGCCTTGGTATTAGATTCCGACACGTGAAATGACCTGTGAGGTTAGCAACCCATTTTCAGAATTTTGACATAACTAATGGAATTCTGGCTCAATCCCCAAAGAGTTTTAAAGATCGTAATACGATTTCAAAAGAATTTTGGTGATTGAATATAAAAAAATATCAATCCAACTTTACGTTTTCTGAATATGAAACTCGGTAATATAATTTTTTTCATTTTATCAGAATTTCTCTTGATTTAATTATAACATTTTTCAATGCAATTCTCGAAGTGTTATCTAGAAAATGCCAAATTCGCGAGAGAAAAATTTTATTTGAATAAAATCTAGGAAATTTCCACGGAAAAAAAATTGCAATAACTTTTTTATTTGTTTTTATCGGTTTGAGTTTTAACTGTCAAAACTATTAAGATAAAAAATTGTTTTTGAGAAATATTTGTCAGTTTTTTAAATTCCAGCAAAGCTTTAACAGGACATGATTATCTCAGTTATATGGATGTTGTAAAGTATGATTTAATTATGAAAAATTTAATTATGAAAATATAACGCGAATATATATGTTGAATATATATGTTGCATTATAAATTCTCGATACATAAAAAGATTAGTTTTAACGATAAAAATAATTGTAATTGCAATGTTCCGTTTTGTTAGACCGTCCTGTTTTATCGAGTTCTCTGTTAAAATTCTTTCCTCGTAGACGATTGTTATAGAGCTGTCCGGCAACTCTGTTTAGCGTCGATCTCCGGAGGCGATTTAACCCGGAGTAACGGAGTAAACTCCGCCGTTCTCTCTCGTCTAGTCGGGTTTTCCTCGAAAGTTACCGCGGCGGAACTCAAGACGGGAGATCCTTAACGATTTCGCCGGATCCGAAGACGGCGGCGAATTTAATGCGGGGATCTTTCGTCGTGGCGTATCTACGTGCCGCATCGTAAAACCAAAGGAAAGCCGCGTTTTTGCGTTGTCGTTTTGCAACGACTCGTTTGCATTTCATTGCGGTTTTATGCAGCCGCGGGTCGACCATCTCGCCCGTCCTTTACGGGAAGCCCCTTCGCCTCCGGTTGCCGCGCTGCTGGATACCGCTCTATTGAATCAAAATTGATCCGGAAATAGCTCGGATTCGCGTCTTCCACCGTTTCGATTCGGTAACAGGCGATATATAGTAGACCGTTGCACGTGATATAGATTTCCCTGAGTTGAAAATAAAAATAATGGATATTCCCCGTTACAATCGAATGAAGCCTGCCATTTGCAAGAGTAACTTTTCTATCCGTTCGATGTCATTCACCGGCAATTTTAAGCGCGACATTGATTGGAATAATGGCGATACTACGTTTTAATTTAATCTAATAAAATCGTACGTATCGATATTTCAAACCGGGCAATTTCGATGTTGGCTCTCGTCGTTTCGCTTCTACGAGCGAATAATTTTCGAATTAAATTATATAGACCGCGGCCTATTTGTCGAGTTCCCGAGCATTTATATCTCTATAAAATTAATTGAGTTACTAAATAAAATTCGCATACTGTTTATACATTTTATATTTAATTATATGTTTTATTTTATGTATATCTATCAAAACAAATGTGACTCGGATGTGAGGATACTATCAATTTAAAGCAATTGAGTAATTAATTACAAATAATCACACACAAACACAGCCACAGTTATTTATTGATATACTAAATTATAAGTAGTAATATATTATCCAAATAATTATTATTTATTGAATTAAAATAGAATTAATGTACATATTTCAGTGCATATATTTAATGTAAGATAGCTTATTGTTTGTATTAAATGTTACGATATATTGTTTGAGAGCGTTTGGCACTAACTTTAAGATATATCGAGGTGTAACAAAATGTGGATGGCAAACTATGAAAAGATGGATTTATTGACACGAATTCATAAAATCATTAATCCGTGAAATACAAACGATTACTTCAAGTTTTTCCTTCACTTATTTCGATTTGTCTCAATTTGTTCGTGCAACACTTCCGAACACAACCGGATAGTTTCTACCTCGCGTTATTATCGTTTCTGTTTCCTACCTGCGCATCCTCCGAGTTCGCGGCGCATTTGCATGGAGACGAGTCCCGTTTGCTTTGCAGGATCCTTTCAGAGGGAGTACTGCGAAGTAAAAGGGACAGCGCGAAAGTACGCGTTCGGTCATGATCCATACATAAATATTTCGTCCACGTTAGAAGCCGTCTCTTTCCGAATTTCGCCAGTTTGCAATTAAGTACGTCACCGCATCTATTATGTCGCTGCAATATTTTAATGCAGAATATTTTGCTTTTATCGTTACATAAAAGTTACATAAAATTCTAACGGTATTATTTTTATCAAACGTGAAACAACTTTAACTGACCGAAGAAACACCAGTTTATTGCGTTCAAAATTTGTTTCATTTAGTTTCAAGTTTCATGTAAATTAAATCTCGTAAAACTAATAAACCGCGTGTTTTGATCCGTTTCGTTTTTTCAATGCGTAGAGTGTTTTATCGGATATTATTACTACGAAAATAGTTTCGATTTTTTTTATATATCGCAGGTTAAATTTCATGTCCTCCTCTCTCTCCTCACAGAGGTGTATCAGCTATGCATAGAGATAACGGCCGAAATTAAACTGGGGAACGATGTTGTAAGTTGCGAGATAACATCAACAGCTATTTTCAACGTTTTACGTATCGCACATTGTCATTTTGCATGCAGATTTTTACACTGCCTCATAACTACACGCAAAGGATCATTGCGAGAGACGAATGATGAGACGTAATTTCGAATTCTTTGTGAAACATCGATCAGGAGAAGAAAATTGCCGGCGCCGTGGATTTGCATATTCGAAATATGTCGTATGCATATGCAGTAGGATCAAATGCACTCTTGTTTCCGCGATGCATCCACGTCATCCTGTTTCGCTCTCGCGTTTTCCACGCGTTCGCGATTCGACCCATTAAATTGCATGGAAGCGGAAGGAAAACTATATCCTTTGCCTGTGTACTTTGCCAATATAAACTTCGCTTTATTTGTTATAAATATTCAGCGAATGATAAGTAGCAATCAACTTTCACATCTCTCGACTTGCCGCGTCTGTCGAAATTATCGTCGTGTAAGCAAGCGAATGCTGCCTCGTAGGATAACATTTCAATAAGTTTCTCGGTGCTCGTGGAAAAGAGTTTTGTTTTGTTCCAATTAATAAAAGAATAACAAAAATCAGCCTTCGCACTCATACTGGCATGTACGCGCCAGTGAGCAAATAATCGAGACGCGGAGAGGATGTCGATGCGTTCTCTGCGTGTTCCTCCATGATGATAAAGGCGGAAGACAAAGGCGGGAAAAGCGAAAATGGAGGTACGCCGGGAAAATCGGAGGATGGTCTGACTACGAACGAACGAGCGTGGTAGTTGATTTTCAGTACAGTCGGTGCACAACCTCCGCGAGCGTATGATATCGATGCCAAGTAAACAAAAACAGAGACTCGTGAGAGTTTGGCGATAGGGTTGTGAGAGAGGATAGCGGAAAGGTAGGGTAGGCTGATGGGAAGAACCATCGGGGATGTTGTAGTTGTCGAGTCAACGAGCAGAGAGGGAGGGAGGGAGGGAGAAAGAGAGAATGCCGACGGTAGAGAGTTGCCGACAACTACAGGACAGGATATGCCAGACACGTTTCCTCTTGGTACCACATCCACGCAGCCTGTTTCTGGATAAATGTACAGAGTGTCGCGATATGAAAGCAGCGGAGTTGTTTTGCTTCGCGTGGATTTTTCTTCGAGAACTTGGCGGAAGTGCATGGTGGTCATAAGGGAGAAAAGGGTGACAGGAGAGGGACTGCCGGTGGCGTCGAACTAAACTTTCGACTACGGAATTTGTTGCGATATAAAGAGATTTTCCTTCAAGGGGTTAGGCTACTACTGGACATGACCGAAAGAAACGGTCGATTGTCAGCTATAGTGGTTACACACTACAAACGCGAAAATATACATATTATATTATATTTCTCTTATATAATATATATGTGTTAAGTATAGAAATTTTACGTTATTATTAAGTATATATTATTTAAAAATTAGAGTCGTGACTGGGGCATAATCAAAATTAAAATTAAAAAATTTTAAAGGATCTTAAAAAAAGGTCTTAAAATAATGATACGAAAGCATAAAACAAGATGCAAAATGCAAATAAGATAACGGGAGAATTGAGTTTTATAACTTGTAATCATTTTTTGACGAAATCATTTTTTATTATTTCTGTTTTCCATTACAAATTAGATGACTTTTTATATTTTGCGAGTGTTTTATCGAAGGAGGTTCAATCCTAGCCACTGTGTAAATGTTATCCAATTTCAAAGTCCGTTCGCGGTGTGGTGCTCACCTTCCTATTTTACAAACTCGTTACCATCGAGTTACCGGCGTTACAATGATGAACTTCAAAAGCGTTTCGTTTCGCGGCGGGATAGAAAAAATGAGAAATATGTCGATGTATGAGTTGACTGAACAGGTTTGTTATCGTCCTCTCATTTTCCCGGGACTTCGTTGTTCGCGTACTTCGACTCGAAATCAGAAAAAATTTCGCGGACGTTTCAGTGATTTATTGAATCAATTTAAAACTGATGAACAAGAAAAAGTTATGCGAAACGTATGAATACATATGAGACAAACGTATACGAAAGATGTATCGAGACGAGCTCGAATCAGCGCATGCAA
This sequence comes from Cephalotes varians, assembly GCA_037157785.1. Classification (NCBI taxonomy): domain Eukaryota; kingdom Metazoa; phylum Arthropoda; class Insecta; order Hymenoptera; family Formicidae; genus Cephalotes; species Cephalotes varians. The sequence goes on along the minus strand of JANQDE010000039.1, from coordinate 1,634,438 downwards.
TGGCTTAAAATAACAAGAAAAAAATATTTTTCCTATTATTATTCTGATTGGAAATGAAAGGAAGATAATGATACATTTATAGACAAATTTTCTCCACATAATCTAGCAATAGTTAGTTATTAACAATTAAAGTTTCGAGAACGGTCGACTTTTTCAATTATTAATAACTTTTTAAGGATGTACAAATGAAAAATTGATTTGTTTCGGAATGTTCAAACAAAAATCTCGATTAAGACTATTTTAATCTTGCTCGTAGTTGGGGGGCTCGTAGTAGTGTGAAGTTAGTCTCCCCTAAAATTGTTTTGTTAATAACTTTTTTGCTAGAAGTGTGCAAACGAAAATTCGAAATGCAAACGATGAGCAATCGAATGAGCCAGAAAGTTATTTTTTTCTAATGTTGTGAGGATAACTTTACACGCACAATTTCATCTCTTTTTTTCTCCCCCCAAGTTCGTCCGCGTTTAAATCGTTTATCTACATGACTCGAAGAGACGAGCGAGCACAGTGAAAGATTACACCATGTAAGATCAGAAAGCTAACGAGCAACGTTCGCTGAGTCGATGCCTGTGTAATCGCATTTGAACTTCTAAGGCTCTCTAAGCCTCCTTTGAAAGGCGACGTAAGTTTCGTCGCAGCGTGAATCTAATCGCGACGTACGCATCTTCATGATACTTATTGGATTACCGCGAAAATCCCGCTTTTAATTCGCTGTCGCTTAATCAATGCTTAACTGTCGACGTAGTTGGGATGCCTAACGTCATTTTTTCTTGCTTTATATAATAAAATATGGCAATCCTCGCGTTTAAAAATTAAATTTGTTTTAGTTGAGCATAACATTGTTCAATCTTCATCGCTACTACACTGTACTATAGTATACTATAATGAATTTGTTAAGTTATTTCTTTCGTTGAATTTATATGGACTAAAAAAGTTTTGTTTATATATATATATATTAGTAATATGTATTTTTTAAAAATAAATAGCATATATATATATATATATACTATTTATTTAGAAACAATTATCCTAATCCTAAAATATAGAAAACAAAAGTTGACATGACAATAGTCATTCCAAACATGTTACTTTATATTATTCGTGTTATATAAGGAAAATTCTAGTATAATCACGATTTCCCATAACGCGAATTCATACAACACATAACGTATTAACCGCGTTATACGGGAGTCTACTGCATATAAAAAAGTGGGTAAAATATAACGTACAATCTGCGTTTACACACGTTCGTTATAGTAATGAGACTTGTGGAAACTGATGACGAAATAATTGATGCGATTGTTATTAATTTTCAGCGGTGTGTACATTACCGATTAATTTCTCTATGATATATTTATTATCGCGATTCATATCCGCGTGTGATAAGGACGACGCGCGAATCGGAACAAAGTGCATTATGCAACTGCATCGAATTGTACTAAATTATTCAGCGTTACATATGCGGTGGAGTTAAATCCGGACATTGCAGCCACGTAATATCGGAACATGTCTCTATGTTCCGACGGGATGCAATAGCGCGATTCATAATTTTCGACAAATCAAACCGCTAATGTTATAGTATTTATTACAGAATTTAAGCGTGAAGAATGAGAAATCACTAGTGGGCGATAAATTGACTGGTTACTGGCATCATAGTTACATGAAATCGATTTCAAGCGTGCAATCGATGAAAAACAAATTTATAACTAAAATTGTTGACCAGACTCTGCGTGATACTTTTTTCAAAATAAGATTATTAATGCGCTATAAATCCGTAATCCTAAATAAGATAACTACCTTATATTTATATTTACTTAAATCATAAATTTATCATATATACGTAATTTTCTGTTTTTTAAAAAATAATACATTATAATAAAAATAAAATTTTATCAAATATCTTAATACTTTACTGTCGGTTAACATTCGAAGACTCGGTGATTGAAAATATACGAGGATGATTCAATGTATATTTTTAGAAAATAGTTGTATTAGAGTTTATTGAAAATTTCCATGTGAATTATTCATTCTCTGGACTGATTACTGAAGCGCAATCATATTTAAATAAATAGATGCGAAATATTTTTTAATTTTTTTCTTTTCATCTGGTTGTGCTTGTTTATTTCAACTTCTCTTCCTTTACTTTCCATTAGTTAAAAAAAACGAACGATATTATTGTTATTTGAATACGAAATTGTTTTAATTCGGTCGACTATCTAAATCGAAATTCGTTTATAAAATACGACCGAGTCTGATGCTGCTCGGTCAACGACATGTCTGGACGTGCAGCCAAGAAGGAAGAAATGTATTACGCGCGCGCATAACAAGCAGGGTCAAGTGAAGAGATCTTGGAGTTCGACAATTCCGACCAATCGTATCGGTCCACGAGCATGAGTATATCTATTCCGGCGGAATAAATTCTCGGGAAATATTTGTCGAGCTCTCTGCCGTGCTCCAGGAGAGAGGAAATATCCGTCTCAGAAACGAAATAAGTCTTTGTATACCGTATTTGAGCCCTTGGATAAAGCTTTTCCTTTCGATGCTGTTCAAACGAGAGAAGAAAAAAGCAACGCCTGAGTTAACACGTGGATTACGCGAGTCACAATGAGTGTTTCATTAAAAATTTTTTCGCGGAATAAGGACAAAAGATAGCGACTAATTTTTTATTAAATACGCAAACTTTAAAAGAAAAAGTATAAATAATTATTTTTACACACAAGTTTACGTAAAGTTTTATTATTTAGAAACATTATTTGTGAGCTCCTGTAAATGATTGTTCATATCGTGTTTGCAAGAAAAGGACGCGCGCGAGTAATAAAGTGCGAATTAGTATTATGTGAATTTCTATTAATCTTTCATACTTTGATGTCGCAGTTAGTAATCTGCCGGGCAAAATTGGTTCCTTTTTGGAGCGTCATTTTTCTTGTTAGCGACGCGCGAAAGACGTTCTCGAAGGAAAAGGTACATTAAGATACTCGAAGAGGCACTTCAAAGCAACGGCAACGGCAAAGCGACGAGCTGGTATCACGTCGAAGGGCGCTTAATAAAGAGTGATTTTCCCTCGTAAAGAGTATATCCAGGACGAGGCTTTAAGGCGATCCCTGGTAGAAAGAGAGAGAGAGAGAGTGAATAATCTCGCGTTTATCGCAGTGGAAGGGCAAACGCTCAGGGCGATACCGGCGCGGTAGCGATGCATCATCGAAATTGCGGCTCGCGATAAAAGATAACACACTTGCGTCTCGTATTCGCTTGCGTAAAAAGATCTGCACGCGACGCGACGCGCGCCACAAATCTCTGTCATCGATCCGCGGCTCTCGGGAATTATATTGGAATACATCGCGTATATCGCAATGGAAGTGAAGTTTTCTTCCACCTCCCGAGGAGGTATTGATTAGCTGACCGCGTGTGCAGCATGCAGTTGCATTTTTCTGCACGGACACGCACGCCACTATGCGCGTGATATTAAGCCGCCCTTGCGTGTACGTTCGCTTTCTTTATAGGTATCGGGAACGATAAAAGAAAAAGGAAATCGCTGTGCCCGCATTCGCGTTCTCTCCTTCTCTCCCTCGAGAGATTGGAAAACACGGAAATTTATTATTCTGACATTTAGAGCGCGACAAAAGGGAATTGAATTTTCCCGTTCCTTTTTTCACTCGCCCGTTTCTGCAGTGCCAATTTGCATGTTTTCAAGCGCGACTACGATAGACATCTATTCGACGAGGCGCGTCAGGGACGCCCCGGGACAGAGAATGATTGAATATTAAAAGAAATTTGAATTATAATTGAAATATGACGGAATAATCGTTCGGGAAGAATAGAAAAAGGCATATTTCAGACTGTATTCTTCTGCAAATTAATTCGCAATCCGAGGGAATATCTTCGCGATAGCTCGCTAAACTCGACGACGATGGTTCGAATGTTATTGCGCGAAAACACGTTATTCCGGCATGATTCCCGCAGTAACGGCCAAATCAGGAACTCTAACTCAATTACTGCGGATTAATTGATTTACATATCTAATCTTGCGTGGTGTAGCGACGTAAGCAAATCTGGAATTTCGTTGACGTTTGCGAATTGGAACGCATCGAATCGCATTTACACCGGGTACGTTGTGTATGCACTTATATTAAGATCATCGGGATCAAAGTTGTTATTATTATGGAAGGGCGAATGAAGGATCCTCTCTCGAATAATAGACGAGAACGCCACGAGCGCGCCAAGAAATTTAATTAGGATCGTAACTTCGCACAATGGATATTCTTTGCGGGTTGTGATAATTATTATAACATAAATTAATCTTCCAAGATAATTACTTTCGTTACGCATCGGGTAATAATCAACTAACAGCGGTAATAATAATACAACAGCGAAGAGAGTCAAATGTAATTATCGTATCGCCCATCGTAATGTTGGAAACACACACGCGTTAAAGGAATTAAATCTGACGTCAAATAAAAGCCATAAATTTAATAACGTTTCAACGAAGCACTCAATTTGATGCAAAATGTTTCGTTTCCACAATCGTGATGTCTATGATGAAACAATAGTTGCCGTGTGATTATATTAGTTCCGCGCGCACGCGTATGATCGCTATTTTCGAATAAAATATTTTCACTACGGGATTCGAAATCTCGCTTCGTTGTTCGCGTGCGTCGAAATAATAATCGCAAATTTCAATCTCCGTTTATCACGTGCGACGAAAATATAGAGCGGCGTAAGACGTCGCGTGTCTTTTCGCGAGAATCAAAGATAGTGTTAAAAGGTCAGCGACCTTATGAACGCTTGAGTTTCCTTGTTATTTTATCGAAGTTTCTACCGGAAGCTCTCTCTCTCTCTCTCTCTCTCTCTCTCTCTCTCTCTCTCTCTCTCTCTCTCTCATGTCTAGGCAAAATAAGCGCATCTAGCACTCATATTTCTGAACGCTTTAAGTAACTGTTAAAGCGTGAACGATAGCTCACTGGTGGTGCGTTCTTAACAAATCCCCCTCTTTTAATTTTTCATCACAACGTTAAGCTTTTTTTAATTGAGGTAGGATACCTGGAATAATATTTTGCTTAGAGTAGAGGGTCAAGTGCTCGGAAGACAGGCTCTAACCCCCGGGCGTTTCGTAGGACAGCGCGTGTGTGTGTAGGAGCGTAATTGGGGAAATTAATTAACGGTCTATAAGCGCGCGAGGGCGTCGCCGTGTGTTTCACGTGAGCGCTTGTACGAAATTCACGTGCCACGAGGGACGTTTACGGAGCTCTGATGTCCTTTCGTGGTACGACACACGACTACGGTACGTCGGTACGTCGAGCAGCAACCACAAAGCAGTTGTTGCAGCGAATTACGAGGCGTGTACGCGTCCCCGGGAATTCCACCACGATGCCATAATGCACCACTCCGCATTTACGTTAACGCGTTGACTACAATTGCGTGACATTATTCCATGCTTATTCTTAAAACAACTGTAAGGAAAGAATCGTAATAGAAGGAACAATTGTCGCTAATAGCGTTATCGTAGTTATTGTAATGGCAATAATAACAACTTTACGATTCGACATTAAACGATCTGGTAATTAAAGCTAGAATTAAAATCCTGAAAAGACGAAGAATTGTTGGAATTTAAATGAACGAAGAATAAAATTGTCCACTATAATCTTAGTTTATGTCTCGAAATTCTATCCGAAAATTCAACTTTAATAAATTCGAAGGATTTGTTTTTACAAAGAGAGTCGAAAATTCTGAGACATCGTGCGTATAGAATAATATCCGTAATTAGGAAGAAACGATAAGTATACGCGAAAATTGCGAGAAAATTCATATGTTTTATTGATACACATTTCACTGTTTCATCATGTTTTTGTTGCACAAAAGTATAAGAAGGAAATATTATAGTGAAACATAATATTACATAGCGAAGATTAAAATTTAGGAAATGTATGACAATCTTATTATTTTCCAGAAGGTCCTGTATGCGGACACACGTATAAAAGCTCGTCGCTGCGGTCTCAGATGACCGTAAAACGCGTAACCGTACAGCGAATGCGGCGAGTGCTGCATACGAGCGTTAAATGCACGGGGCATGCAGGTGACTTTAAAGGGGGTCATTTCGCGGCTTTGTGTGGATTAACTCTTAACTTGGGAACGCTTGGGAATAAGTACGACATCCGATGTTCCCTTTGAGAATTTCTGTTAAGCTTGCGCGCTCGCACAAACGGTCCACTTCCGATGTCCCTTGAGAACCGGTAATGCGAAGTCGCCTTTGTTACATCAAGAATCAGTTAATTCTTGACTCTTGATTAGCACCACAGTTTATACTCGCACGATTAGTGCGCCATGTTATGTTCATCCTGTGAAGATAAACGTCCGAACGACAATTTCACTTTAAAAGACTTAACGCGAAAAACAAATTCGCAACTCGTAATATTCGCAATAATTTGGATATGTTTGAAACGTTTCAGTTATAAGTCAAAATGCGGTAAAACGTGTAAATTTGTCAATCCTTTAGTCTGATACTTCCATAAGCGCTAATTACGGCGAAACGTTTCATGCGGAAAATTAATGCGAAGCGTGTCTAATTATGTTTGTTCATATTATTTTGGATTTTGCTATGCAAACTCACTCGACTGGATTATTATAATTCGTCGCCGGACCAGATGAAAGTAGCATTCTCTATTTCATTTCGTACCACCCGCATTGCGGCTATAAATCGTATACACTGGTACAATTTGCACTATATTATCATCAAGAGACACGGCAGTATCTCGCACCATACGCGAGATTGCCTTGTGTATCTATGTATACGTGAATCGGTCAGTTGCGCCAATAATGATATTACAAAATTGCGCCAATTAAAATAAAATTTATGCATGTTACATTCCCTAATTTAACTCAAGTGATATGTATTCTCGAATTCCCATTCAAGAATAATTCTGTTTTAGCCCGAGTGGTAGTATCTTTTCGTTTCTACCCAAGTGTCAAAAATATTTATTATGAAAAATTTGGCTTTGCTAGGACAATATAATTATATTATATTAAGATATAATATTATATAATTATATATATTAATAGTTATATTATATTAAGGCAACATCAAGTTTTTTCTAATTAAAAAAAAAAGTACTATCACTTGGATTGAAACAGAATTATGAATGGGAATTTGAAAATACAATGGGTTGAATTAAATTTTATAATGTAATAATTTTATTTTAATTGGTGCAATTTTATGATATTTTTTTAAATGAGAATTAAAGCTACTATTGGAAGACCTTTGAATGAGAATACAAAAATATCACTTGAGTTTTATTTTTTAAAGCAGTTGTACAACAGTTATATTTCAAGGAGCGCGTATACTTGGCGCCCTTTTTTAAAAAGATAATTTTTTGATAGAGATTACTATAACATGGTCGGGACTATCAACAATGGCGATGAAACGCGTGCGTTCAAAATTTATCATGAAGGAGGAAAAAAGATGTTCAGTGCCAAGATTCTCGCATAATGACATTTCTAACTCGTTCAATACGTAATTCACGTAAGAATGCAAATGTAATGGTGTTGCAAGCACGCGTATTGTAGTTTATCGAAAACTTTATATTCGATCGACGCTGTCGCGCATAATATTACAGAAGATTGTATTGTGAAAGAGAACACACACACACACACTCTCTCTCTTTCTCTCTCTATTCAAACATTGCCCTATTCAATATTCCAAGTACGATGTAACAGAAAGCATTTGAAAACACGCCACCACGGGTCCTTTGAGGGTTCGCGTTCGACGAGCCTCCGTTAAAATAACGTAACTAACCGATGGTCCAACGTCCGACCCAATCAACGGTGTCCTGAATTTCCCCCCGGCCGAGGGAAAATATTCACGTCGTATGCATGGAATGTCGTCGAGCGCGCGGAATTCCGGGGAGAAAATAAAACTGACGCTCACGTGCTCGCCTCGTCGAGATCAAAACTTTAATTTATTGCCCGGGGCACGCGAGGGCCCCTGGCTTTTTAGATCGAAGAACGGATACGACTTAAGTGCTTTTATCAAACGCCGTATTACGGTGACAGATTGTTCGCGAACAGTATACATTCGCGCGATCGCGCACGAAAGCTCGAATTTATGCGTTTAGAAGCGCGAATACTTTCGTGCATGTCCATAAACCAAGGAAATAGACCGTAAGTGTAACTAACGTTGTAAATTAATGTTAAACAAAGCGGTATGTCATTACACATATACTCGTTTCAGCGGCATAGGTAACTAACGTTGTAAATTAATGTTAAACAAAGCGGTATGTCATTACACATATACATTAAATGCATTAAACCGTTTTTTTCTCATTCTGAAAATTTGTATAGTTTATATCTACTTTAATTTATATTATCATGATTATTGTCTCTTTTATAATTAATTAAAACTTTTATTAACTTAATTTAAAAAATTGCATTAAAATAATTAAAAAGAATTTAAGAATTAAGAAAATTGAATCGAAGATTTTTAACTTTTTTTTTTATAAAAGCAGCAATACAAAAATAATGTAACTTAAATATAATATAATCTTATTTTTTCATCTTCATTTTTCTCGCGTTGTAATGTAAATTGTTTACTTCTCCGATTCCTTCAATTTTCCAATTTTCAATTTTTACAGGCTAATTTTAGAATTGAATCGATCTAGTCTTTCTATCTGCTCTTTGTGCAGGAATTTACTCCCTATTTACACGGATCGTTTTTCCTGCCGCTATATAACACGGTCATATAACGAAGTTGCACTCTCGTGTATAGACGATGCATACACATTATTCTCCGTTATACGATGCGTCTGTCGCACTATACGCGACTGCGATAGAATTAATTCTAGTACACAAAATACATTTGACAGTCTAGATTTTACCGCGGTGCGAATAAAAGCATTAATATATTTTGTGAGAGATATTCGCGCAATAGAATTTGGCAAATAATAAATCTCGTTTTACACCGGCATGAGCGGGAATTTAATAAATAAATGCAACAGAAATATGAGAGCATACATTGGTTCAGTGGTACAATCTCGCGGAATGTATTTTCTGATGTTACGCGATGTTATTATATAGATATATATTTATATACATAACCTAGAGCGTAAATGATTATTTTCTGTGATAAATTCTCTTTAAAATAGTACATTGAAAATGTTAACAAAAATTAAGTATTTCTGTCATGAATGTTGATCGAAATTAACGTCTTTAGTAATATCGAGATATGTATTTTGATGAAATATGCATTATCATATCTATACCGTATTAATCGTTATTAAAAATAATAGATTAATAATAGATATAAAGTATTTTGTAAAAAATTTAAAATATTTAGAGCTCGAAGTTTCTAGTTTGTCATTTCTTGCGTCATTTATTCTACATTGCGTTATTTTTTCTACATATATTAATCTCGCAGAATTCGCACTAGAGCAATCGTTATATAAGTCCACTAGAAATATCGGGACTCCGAAGGGGCTCCATGATTTTCCGCAGTTCCGAATCCATTTTATTCTCGAAGACATCATTGATTTTCTCAATCGATGCGTTACCGCCGCTGTAAAAGAGAGAATCGTGTCGGTGGAAAATCTCGAGGGAGGGGAGGAATAACGCCCGTTACCGTCGTCGTAGTGGTGTGCTTTCAATTT